>JAGDYQ010000251.1:671772-771772 GCA_021962125.1 Bulinus truncatus
TCCCACAAATTTTGACGGCTCCGGCTCCGGCTCCCTATTAAGATAGTATCAAACGAGACAAAAAAAAATTTGTAATTGCTCCACGCTAACATCCCGCTGATAAAAAGTTATGCAAATTTTGCCGCGTTCACCCCCATAGTCAGGAACTTGAAAAATATACGCATTGTCCATTGTCGGTTTTACTAAAAACAAACCATTTCAGTGCATCCAGAAACGTATCATTATTTTCGATCGAGGGTTTCACTAGTCGCCATTTTCATTAGTAATAAAAAGTTATTTCAATGATCAAATTAGCAAATAGTAAAATGATACATTATTTAAAATATTTTAAAGACTTCAGTATTTATATTTATTATTGATAAATTCGAAGTGACTATTCGGACCTGGGCAGGCCCGTAGCCAGGATTATTGCATTGGGGGGGGGAATTTTCTCCGCCGGGGAGGGGGGTGCCGAAGAACTGATTCTGGGGTACAGCGGCGGATCTAGACAACTTTGACGGGGGGAGGGCAAAACTTTGACCCCGGGGGGCGGGGCGAAACTGTTTTCATTGTTGAAAATTGGTCTTTGAAAAAAAATATTTCGATAATTTACTGATGTATTACCTAAACTTGCGATAACCGGGGGGGGGGGACATGCCCCCGGCCCCTCCCCATAATTCCGCCCCTGGTGGGTAGAAGAAATGTTGGGGGGGCGAAGATGGAGGAGCGAAGCGCCGAAAGCTTGCGAACGGAGAGGAGAGGTTTTGGGAGGGGACCTCAGTAAGTCCCTTCCCCAAGAAATTTTTTTTTGCAGTTCCATATCTGGAATGGTGCATTTTAGTACCGATTGTTTAGCTATTAATTAGAAATATATAATTTTAACTACGTTTCAATAGTGCATGGCATGTTGCAGTTTTGTTAAAAATAATTTAAATAGTAAAGAGTTTTAATGACAAAAAATTATTGAGGCTGAGAATTTTCTGATTCCTGTTATAAATATATTGACCATTTGTTCTGCTACACAATTGTTACACAATAGATACCTGATTTATACTGTTGGTTAAACGTATAACCCGGGAAGAAAGATGCACGAATATAGCTTAGCTATTTATGTGATATTTCTTATAAAATATTGAAAACAAAGAACAGATCTATCAACAACAAATTGACCAGTCGCAATTATTCAATTTAAAATAAAATTAATTCTGCTAAAAAGTAAATTTGCAAATTAAATAACATCACTCAGAAATCACGGAGTTTGTACTTTATTATTTTATTATACATATGTATAAAAGTGAAGTCAGAAGTCAATATTATTTTATTAACTTATTTAAGTTGCTAGTTGTCCTCAGAAGATATCAATATATAAAACTAATACAAGGTTGCGAACAGGCCCACCGACAGACATTTCGTGTCCCTGGGCAGGGGTGACACGGGCCCCCGTGCTGATATTAATATTTTCAAAAGTTGATTGGCCAGCTCAGTCCGGGCCCCTAAAAGAAAATTGAACAAAATGATTGATGTTTTATAGCCGTTATTATTAAAATTGTGTCAAAAAGCTCAAATCATGCACGGGAAGGGGGGGGGAGGAGAGAACTCAGGTCATGAACGGGAGGGGGGTCAGCCGATTTTTATTCGGACCCCGTTCCAATAAAGTCTGATTGTTATTCGGACCCGTGGAAATATGCACTTAGCTTAGCTATACATAAACTTTATTATTGTTTTTTGTTTATTTTTTATAATTGCTGGAATTGTATGATTTAATCGTTACTCAGTGTCTAGGGTTTCACTAAGCGGACTCTGTATTATTATTTTTTCGGGTTCCGTCAAATAAAGTTTAAATATAGCTAAGCTTGGTGCATATTTGCCACGGGTCCGAATAACAATCGAATTTTATTGGGACCCGGGTCCGAATAGCCACAGCCTTATAAATTTATCTGCTCTGTTTCTGATATTCTGTTTATAATAAAATTGTTAAATACAGAAAGCTACCATTTTGTTTTTAGTCTATTACAAATTGTAGGAGGCAAACAATCAAACAAATTTGTAATTTTAAAGCTTAAAAAAATTCTGCTGTAAAAAAAAAACATTTGGGAGCCGTGGAGCCGTGGAGCCGCCAGATTTTTTCGGCTCCGGCTCCGGCTCCAGCAAAAAGTAGCGGCTCCCGGCTCCTCGGCTCCGGCTCCGCAAGCCTGCCTGTCAATAGAGTTTGTGGCTAATTTAGACTTTTCTTAAAATAGGGCCTTACAGTTTTGGTTAATATAGACTTGGGCCAATATAGATTTTGGTTAATATAGACTTGGGTCAATGTAGATTCTGGTTAATATAGACTTGGGTCAATATAGATTTTGGTTAATATAGACTTGGGTCAATGTAGTTTCTGGTTAATATAGACTTCGGTCAATATAGATTTTGGCCAATGTAGGTTATTGCAAATGTATGTTTGATTAATGTTTGTAATCTAGTCTCTTGGTTAATATAGACTTCAGTCAATATAGATTTTGGCCAATGTAGGTTATTGTGTTTGTATGTTTGATTAGTGTTTGTAGTCTAGTCCCGCGGTTGTCAGCTGGAATTAAGCCAATGCCCAGGGATACGGGAAACGTTATGCAGAGGTACGCAATGACATAATTTTTTGTATAAAACAACCAAGAGTTTAAGGAAGGGCGCCAGTTTTGCCGCGTGACTCATCACCAAACCACGTGCCCAGGTATCGCATTAGAAAGGTGAGTACATTTCATTATTAAAACATGTATATATATTTATTTATTCGTGAAATTCCGTGTAAGGGGGTACCCAAAGACATATTTTCTTACCCTTTGGGGTACAATCGCGAACGAAAGGTTGAGAAGCGCTGATTTAGTAAATATAGATTTTGTAAAATATATCTTTGAGTCAATATAGATTTTGGGCTTGATAGGTTTTGGTCAATGTAGGTTTGATTTGTATATACAATGTTTAGACCATATACGTTTTGTTAAATATACATTTGTGTCAACAAAGACATTATTTAACATTGACCGTTAACATTGAGGGATACCAGTTTTCATTGTTATGTAAGAAAAGCGTATGGAAATGAACTGCTGTCATCAAAACATGTTTTAGTTCTCATGAGGTATTGACACAGCGTTGTGTTCAAGCGATGAAAAAGTTTTACAGAAATACAAGAAAAAAAAATTGGCCTTCTTTTGTTCCATCGAGTTCTGAAATACCCAATAAAACGGAAATATTTTTTTATTGTTTTTTTTTATATACTGGCATGTTTCTAGCCCAGGGGCAGCTCTGACTAAGAACATTGTTGATCAAAAATCCACACACACATTCACACTCATCTCACTTACATACACTCACACACACTCAAACACACTCACACATACACACTCTCACACTCACTCACACACAAACACACCAACCCACTCACATAAACCCACTCACACCCACTCACAATAAACACTCACACACACTCACACACAGCCACTCACACACTCACTCACACACACTCACTCACACACTCACTCACTCACACACACTCACTCACACACACTCACACACACTCACACACACACACTCACACTCACATCCACTCACACACACACTCACACACAGCCACTCACACACTCACTCACACACACTCACTCACACACACTCACTCACACACACTCACACACACTCACACACACTTACACAACACACACTCACTCACACACACATTCACTCACACACGCTCACACACTCACACATACTCACTTACATACTCACACACACACTCACACCCACTCACACACACACACTCACACACACTCACAACACTCACACACTCACTCACACACACTCACTCACACACATTCATTCATACACACCCACACACACTCACACACATACTCACTCACACACATTCACTCACACACACACTCACACACACACTCACACACACATTAACTCACACACATTCACTCACACACAATCACACCCACTCACACACACCCAATCGCACACTCACGTTCACACACTCACAATATACACTCATACACACTTACTCACACACACTCACACCCACTCAAACACACTCACACACACTCACACACTTACTCACACACACACTGCCACCCACTCACACTCACTCACACACACCTAATCACACACACTCACGTTCACACACTCACACATATACACTCATACACACTCACTCACACATACTCACATACACTCACACCCATCCACTCCCACACACACTCACACACACTCACACACACTCACAGCCACTCACGCTCTCACACACACTCACGCTCTCACACACACTCACTCCCACTCACACACACACACTCACACTTACTTACACACTCACACTCACACACACACACGCTATTTAAAGAAAACCCTTTCTTATTTATTTCTTAGACAACTCGAGACGTGATTGATGCGAGAAGTATGACTGACAAAGCTGTTTGACTGACAAAGCTGTGTGACTGACAAAGCTGTTTGACTGACAAAGCTGCATGACTGACACAGCTGTATGAATGACAAAGCTGTGTGACTGACAAAGCTGTGGCTGGTCTGTCGTACGCCATGCACAGTCAGGTTGTTTATGTCGCCAGCCTAAAGTTCAGACAACATGTTTTGTTAATTAGTTGGCAAAATGAAACCTCTCTTTTGAATACAATTCTTAGGCACACGATAGCCTCAATCCGGCCCTGCTTATGACGTACAGGGAAGTACACCATCTCATTAAGTCTAATTTCCTATTTTCCTATAGATTGCAAATTACTTAAGTATATGATTTTTATTCCTTATATTAATTTCGCCAAAAAATATGGAGCAAAGGTCAAACAACTATTAAATTAACCTATCAGAAAGTCAGTCACTTGTTTAATGGTATTAAACCCATCTCACGGGGAAATAAGTGGGAAAGCTTTTACACGGGCTATATGGATTATTATTTTTTTTTCTATTTATAGCACGTCTGTCATTTCCGCCCCGCCCCCTCTTAAGCGTTGTGTTATCGATATCAGTCTGGTGGACGTTCAAGTTCAAAAAGACTGATAAAAATATTTTCCAAAAATGTGTATGTGTGTGTGTGGGAAGGGTATTAGCCAACTAACAGTGGCCTCCCCCCCCCCCTCCCCCCATCAGTATAGTCCACGGAGACCGCTCTTAGTCATATTATTCCCCCCCCCTCCCCAATAGATCAAATTCGACTTCTCGTTTGTAGGGGGAGGTTGTTTTGAAGGGAAAGAGAGAGGGTAAAGGCAGGGAGGGAGGGGGGGGGAGTTGATCGCCGCCGCTGGGTGAATGTTCCCAGGTTGACTGAATGAAATGAGTTATAAGGGCGGAACACCAGCGAGTCGGGAAGGAGCGGTGGGGGGGGGAGGTGAGGGGGTCGCACGTCAAGTCAGGGAAAATGGTGTTTCGACAACATCAGCCTTATTATTATTATAACAGGTTGTGTTTGGTTGATGTATTGAAATGTCAAACTGACTGACGGGATATGACGCTCAGAAGTTGGCAGATTATTTTAGTTGATTATAAAATATTCTAGGGAATAGGGATTAGGGTTAAGTCCCCTAGTGGGGGGGGTGGGTTAGATTTATGGTCCGTTAGTGGACACATAAAATATAGCCACACCAATCCCGGACTCATTTGTTTACAAGGAAGATGAAAACGAACTTCAAGTAGTAATATAAATAAAATTCTTGTACACAAAAAGCCTAATCCCAATTCATTACTGTCTGTCTGTGTGTTTGTGTGAGTGAGTGAATGTCCGCGAAGCTAAACATAGCTTATTTGTATTAAAAAAAAGGAAGTTGAGTTGAACGTTGGTACGAAAAGAAAACATTATCTGAACGGGTTTTTCCCCATTAAAAGTTGATTGATTTAAGTGTAACGTTGTCAGAATGCAGATAAGAGATGACTGTGATTTTAACTCTTTTTGTTTCGAGGCTTATTCGAAGATTGGATTGTTATTCATTTCAGTTTAATTTGTTACGTTCTTGATTGCTTTTGTATTGATCTATTTAGCTGTTTTTGCCTGTCTTGCAGGCTGTACGGGTTTTAAAAAAAAAAAATGTGTCTGTTTTAAAATTTTACTTAATGGGTCTGTTTATTTATATTGTAGGTCTATATGCATTTATTAATTTTTCTGAATTTGTATGATAATCATAAAATACGCAAAGGCTATGTATAAAGAATAAATCCCAACGTTATGTCGATACCATCCAATAATAAAGTGTCTTTGTGAAATATACGTTTTTGAAAGAAAAATAATAAACATACATATTTTGACTTGAAATATTTTACTATTCAAAGCTAAAACACATTAAAAGTTATAGCTGGCTTTTATTTCTCCATTAGACATTTTTTTTTATT
Source organism: Bulinus truncatus (assembly GCA_021962125.1). NCBI lineage: Eukaryota > Metazoa > Mollusca > Gastropoda > Planorbidae > Bulinus > Bulinus truncatus. The sequence continues at coordinate 678,115 of JAGDYQ010000251.1, forward strand.
ATAAATTGTCAGAGTAGCACATTTACCACGCCATTGATGCATTTCTCTCGGTCCCAGGCTAAGTAAATCCAGAGTGGTTCGTGTTAGTGGGAACTTCATCTTATTAAACCAGCCCTGTAGTAAAAAAAGCTTCACAGTTTCCAGGAGGGAAATCCACCCAAGGAGCGTGACTAAGTAACAACGAAAATTGGTTGTGGCAGCCATGGGCAGTCTATCTTCGGAAATCGTGGCATCAAGTCTGTGTCAATAACAGGCCATCTATCTAAACATACAATGTATCAAAGGAACAAATGGCTTCTTTAAGTCTGTATCAATGACAAGCAATCTTTTAAAGGAACACGTTTGTTTTAAGTCTGTGTCAATGACAAGCAATCTATCCAAGGAACACGTGACTTCTTTAAGTCTGTGTCAATGACAAGCAATCTATCCAAGGAACACGTAACTTCTTTAAGTCTGTGTCAATGACAAGCCATCTATCCAAGGAATTGTATGATTGTGCGTATGATTGCGTAGTGGTATAATTGTGTAATGGTTTGATGATGTTATTGTACGATTGTATAATGGTTTGATGGTGTTATTGTATGATTTTGTAATGGTTTGCTGGTGTTATTGTACGATTGTGTAATGGTTTGATAGTGTTATTGTACGATTGTGTAATGGTTTGATGGTGCTATTATACGGTTGTGTATTGGTTTGATGGCGTTACTGTACGATTGTGTAATGATTTGATGGTGTTATTGTACGATAGAGTTGATACTATTGCTCTCTCAGCGAAGAAACAGGATAAATTGTCTAGGAACTTTAGCCCCGCGCGTACGTAGACAGCTGCCCTAACAGCTGCACCACACAACGGACCGTACAATTTAAAGGATTTAAATGAACAACCATAAAATACAGCCAGGGCCGGCCTGAGGCCGATTAGACCGATTGCTCCAAATTAGGCCCCGCGCCCTCCAGGGGGCCCACTATTTACATTTAGCATATCATTATCAGTCATGGCTTTTTGTCACAGGCTTTTAAAGATTAGAAGAGGTGGAGGGGCTTGCAAGCATCCGTTAAATCTGCCCCCCCCTCCCCCGTATATGGCCACTAAAAAAATTGATTAGTAACAACTGACATTTTTACGATGGGCGTTACCATAGGTTTTGTTAATCTCCGACATTTTATCTTCTCTGTTAAAAAAAAAAAAAACAAATCCCAACAAAATAACCATTAACCACCATATCAGCTACTTGGTTTGTTATTATATTATTTGTTCTATCTTTAGCCGGTGCTGATCGATGGATTCACCGGAAAACACCTGTTTCTACATTTGGAAACACGCTCACACACGCACGCACGCTCACACACATGCACAAGCACTCAGAGAAAATGTCCGATCGCGGTCCTTCCATTTAGATCGTTAAAATCCAATAGAAAAACAAAAAATGAGCCGCTGGAACGTCAACACTAATAAATCAACTCCATCTGGTTGAACCTTTTTTGTTTTTTGTGGTTTAAAAATATGTTGTACTGTGTTAGATCAGTGGATCTCAATGTGTGTGTGGGGGGGGGGGGGGAGGGGGCGAGACCCACAGGGCTCAAATATGAGTTGATTTTAAAACTGGGTTGCTGTAAAATTGAGTAATTACCAAGTCGAGACTGGTCAAAAACCTATTCGCAGCGTTCCTTTCTTTTATCCTTCTTTAGGTACCTCCGTTAAAAGTTGGAGAATCTGTTTGTTCAGACTGCAGTGACGTTCAGACTGCAGTGACGTTCACATTGCAGTGACGTTCAGACTACAGTGACGTTCAGACTGCAGTGACGTTCAGACTGCAGTGACGTTCAGACTTCAGTGACGTTCAGACTGCAGTGACGTTCAGACTGAAGAAAAAAAATTTACTTGTCAGTTAGATATACGATATAAAAAAAAAAACGATATTGAATATCGTTTCTTCATGTGTTCACCCATACCCAATAAATGAAGATGATTGATCGCGATAATAAATAGATCTAAATACGCTAATATCAATCGCCAACATTTGTGTTCATGTTTTCATAAGAAACTTTCACCAATTACTTTCAAAGCTGGGGCATGAATTTCACGTCGTGGACACCCGACCCCGGGCCTGGGGGGTTCAAACTTCTTTAAACGTCCTAAAAAATCCCAACATTTGTATGCATCTTCTTATGTCATTCAATATTTTCTTTAGCTCCCGAGGCCTCATCCGTCCTAAGACCGCCCCTGTGTTGAAAGATTGTTGAATGCATCAGGTGAAGAGAAAATAGGGGAAATAAATTGAACAACAAGAAATGTTTGTTTGTTTATTCTTACAGTTGTTTAAACTTTGGATTGCCAGCGATATGTTTCAATGTCATGCTAAGTACATTTTCCTTATAGACTCGAAAGCTAAAAATAAAAACAATTTCCAAGCGTGTGAGCCATTAACACAGTAAGAAAAAAAATATCTTCTGGTATAAAGAGTTATATATTGTGTTGCACTTTTACCGTACAAGTGTTAATGACAGTAACTTTACTGTACAAGTGTTAATGACAGTAACTTCACTGTACAAGTGTTAATGACAGTAACTTCACTGTACAAGTGTTAATGGCAGTAACTTTACTGTACAAGTGTTAATGACAGTAACTTTACTGTACAAGTGTTAATGACAGTAACTTTACTGTATACGTGTTAATGACAGTAACTTTACTGTACAAGTGTTAATGACAGTAACTTTACTGTACAAGTGTTAATGACAGTAGCTTTACTGCACAAGTGTTAATGACAGTAACTTTACTGTACAAGTGTTAATGACAGTAACTTTACTGTACAAGTGTTAATGAGAATAACTTTACTGTACAAGTGTTAATGACAGTAACTTCACTGTACAAGTGTTAATGACAGTAACTTTACTGTACAAGTGTTAATGACAGTAACTTCACTGTACAAGTGTTAATGACAGTAACTTCACTGTACAAGTGTTAATGACAGTAACTTCACTGTACAAGTGTTAATGACAGTAATAAAACCATGATATAATGATACCATGATACACATAGGGACACACCATTCAGATAATATATATCTGAGAGAGAGAGAGAGAAAGAGAGAGAGAGAGAGAGAGAGAGAGAGATAAATGCTATACATGCCCAAGAAATCTCTTGTCTGTCTTCATTTACTAACCTTGTTGACATAACTGACCCATATATTCTACATATTTTTTTTTTTACCAAACAGTAAAAGTAAACATTGCTGTTCGTATTATCTCTATATGTACGGTTCAGTGCTGAAAACTCCAATGATCAAGCTTATAAACACATTTGTATGAAAAGACAATTTGGTGTCTTTGGCCTTGCGTTGTTCATGAGGCCTTAAGCAATTAAAGTCACTTTCGTCATTTAAGCTTTTATGATTTATGACTCTTATTTAATAAAAAAAACGCATTTGTAATCAAACGAAATATAAATAAATCAACCGACATTGAAAGGGATAAAAATAAAAATATAAAATAAAAATGTGTATATTCAAGGGAGGTAAAAAAATTAACAAAAAATAAAACTTGAAATTCAGGACATGATAATCTCAAGGTGATTTTTATCCCAATTATAAGAATTACCACAAAGTAATTCTCACCTCAATTCTTGTTTTACAAAAAGCTCACCTAACCTTGTTCATCATTTTTCATACACTGTTGTTTTCAAATCCTCATGCTAGCGATTTTGTTTTTCTTTTACGGTGTTAGACCATTTCCCAGAGAAGATTGAGCCCATTTCCTTTTTAGAGTGTTCAGAGCGTGACTTATTCAAAGATTCCCGACTGTTTTCCCCCATCTTTATTCAGACATTCCTTCTCACATCTTCCCACCTTGTAACATGAGCGAGTCCGAAAGACGCACACATACCAACAGACATTAACAATTCATGGGGCATTAGCACCCACCTACTCAGACTCCCCCCCCCCCTCCAAAAAAAAAGTTAAAATTATCTGTTTTTTTGGAACTAGCCTATCTTACTCTTCGTAACACAGTAACACAAAGATACACGCCCACTCTCTTCCATTAGAAGTTTAAAATAAAAAGGTCTTTGGAGTTTTAACCCATCAACGGATTTTTTCAAGGCCGGAGTTAATATCAGGCATAGCCTTGAGACTGAATTTCATAAACATAGAAAAGACAATAAAAGCAACAGATAAACCTACTACAGCTATGTATGAACTTTTTACCTTTACTACAGTTCGAGTGTGTGTGTGTGTGTGTGTGAGTGTGTGTGTGTGAGTGTGTGTGAGTGTGTGTGAGTGTGAGTGTGTGTGAGTGTGTGTGAGTGTGTGTGAGTGTGAGTGTGTGTGAGTGTGAGTGAGTGTGAGTGTGTGTGAGTGTGTGTGAGTGTGTGTGAGTGTGTGACCACCCTTCCACACAGCTGTGCTTCGTAAAATAAATTTATACCCCCCCCCCCCCCCCCCCCCCCCCCCCCCCCCCCCCCCCCCCCTCCTCCCTAAAAAGACCCCCGGGGGACCCCCACAATTTTTCCATTTTGCGGGTTTTAAAACATCATGGCCTTGGACAGTAAGCAACATGTTTTAATTCAGAAAATAAACAAAAACAAAAAAACAAAAAAACCCTACACGGCAACTGCAAAGAGATAATGCAATAATATATATATATATATATATATATATATATATATATATATATATATATATATATATATATATATATAAACTATAAAAACATTAAACACCTTTCTACCATTAACTCGCGGTAAATCAATGTGTCCTCTTTCAATGCCCTCCCTATCGACTTATTTTTTTCTTTTTTTAAGATCATCGCTGTAGATCAGAGTAACATAATAGTTATCAGACAATCAATATCTCCTAGATGTTATCAAATACTGTACGGAGAAAAAATAAATAAAAAAAAAAAGAAGGATTCAGTGTATCATACTAACAGTACCTAGTAAAAGAAAAACAATAAAATGTTCAAGCAATCTTTTGATATCTAACGGGTGTTTTCGAAACCTTTGAACAATTAAGACTTTGCTATGGATGCTGAGATTGTGTGTGTGCATGTGTGTGTGTGTGTGTGCGTGTGTGTGTGCGTGGAGAGGTTATGGGGGGGCGTAGGAAAACTTTATTATTTGGAACGGTTGGGGTGGGTAAAAAGGGTAAGGTCTCTCAAGTCTGTCGAATATTACCATTTTCCTATAAAAACGTAATATTCACTTATTCAGTAATGGGGTACAATAATTATTTTTAGCAAAAATAAATTTTGATTCTACATAATCAATTTTAACAAGAGTTACTTGTATCATGGGGGGGGGTCGACTTTCGTGTATTTGGGGGGACCACTGATTGGGTTACTTGTATCATGGGGGGGATTCTTCCATGTATTAGGGGGACCACTGATTGGGTTACTTGTATCATGGGGTCTTCCATGTATTAGGGGGGACCACTGATTGAGAAGTATGTCAGAAATGCAGACAAAAAGATTTTTTTTTTAAAACTTTTCATTCCGAAGGCACTGATGGGCAGTGCAGTTCTGAAGGTGTTGATACGAATATTGTGTGTCAATCCTTGGTGGACAGTTGTATTGATTAACTAACAGATCGAATACATTTAATCACATTGTAGTATTATTATTATTATTACAGAAAACCGGAAGCTTAGAATACGTTACTAAGGCAACCGATCAATGTGAAGGATATTAGTTCTATTTTTAAATATCCCACAGTGAGGTTATTAATTATGTCCTGTCGTCTGCAATAAAATCCAGAATTTATGAAATCTTACGGTCTTTTACGTTACAATAATCCAGATTAAATATTGCTTTCAAACAGATCATGAATTGATCCAATCAAGCCGAAATCATTTCATCTTATGACTTGCTAATATATTTTTTTATTTGATCTGAGAACGGACTGGGGGGGGGAGGGTAGGAGGGGCGTGGAGGGGGTGGGGGTAGAAAAGAGGCACCGAATCACATATTTGATTAGGTTAGCATTTAAAAAAAAATATTTGATAAGAAGATATTCCGAATATTTCTTTAAATACAAGGGGGACATAACTCAAGCAGATGTTGACTCTAGGAGAAAAAAAAAACTTATCTGCCCCTTGCCTCTCGCGACCACCTAAAAGTTGTCTGATTAGACCTCTTTTGGCTGACCACTCAAGCCGGAATGGCATTTCCCTTACTGACCGACGGTCAGAGATATATTGAATTAAGATTTCTCCCGCGCGTCTAGCCGTCCGGGGAGAAAACTCCAAATAATATGACAACTTTTTATTACAAGTGGGGGGTAGCCCCGGGGAGGGTAGGGGTTTGTGGGTGGAGTCTGTGTTGGGGTGGTTGAACTAATGCTGACGACAAAAAAAAATACATTGGCGATAAGGGGGGGGAGGGGAATTAGAGGGGAGGACTCTTAACGTCATGTCATTGCCTGGCCAGTTTGACCAACATCTAGATCAGTGGTCAGAACTTCACCTTTTATCATGTACTGATCCCACGTCTGAGGAGAGATCAGCTGACCCCCTAGCTCATTACAAAATACTCATATGGGATAAAGCGTGCCTGTCTGTCTGTCTGTCTGTCTGTTTAAATATATGTATCATACACCCGCTGTCTTTCTATCTATCTATTTATCTATAGACCAATATGAGTATATTTATGAATATGTCTACATTGATAAAAAAGGTAGTCATGATAACTTTACACCTTTCCCCATCACCTGGCAACCACGTTCATTTTGAGTTTTAGTGTCAGTATCCCATATTTCAGAACATGTTTATAAATATAAATAAATAATAAAAAAAATTTAACAATGTAATTTCGCCCTACAAAATATACTAATAGAATATATCATAAAGGAAGTTCCTCGCTATTTAATCAGTCATCTAATCAGTGGCGTAGCTAAAGGAGGGCGAGGGAGGCCGGACCGCACCGGGTAACAGCATATGAAGGGATTCGGATTTTGTCTTGGATCATACTTGTAAGCAGTAACGTAACGGTCAGTAGAGTAAAGTAGAGCCTAGAGGTAGAGTATTGATGAAAATTTAGCTACACTTAACCATTCAGCAAAGGGTCGTGTGGGGTCACTGGGGTGACATTTGAAAGGACCGCCCCGAGTGACGTTTACCCTAGTTACGCCACTGCTCGTGATAATGGATTTTAAAAAAGTTGCCATTTTTGTTATCTTCCTTTTTTAACATTTCAGCTCCTAACTATTCATACACAATAAAAAAACATGGCGGCTTTTCGGAAAAGTCCACTTAAAATGTTGTTGCACATTATGCATAATTTAATTACAGTGATTGGCTTCTAGTTACTTAACCCCGCTACACTTTCAACGGTTCGATAGCCCATAATCATAGAACCGGCTCTGAATGAATATATATATTCATAAATATATATATATATATATATATATATATATATATATATATATATATATATAAATGTCCATAGATATAACATTGATAGCTTGAAAACAAAATAAACAAATATTGGCCTAATTAGATCAGTATTAGTTCTAGATGCACGTGTTATCGGGTATAGGATAGATCTATTGATTGAACTTGATAAACTACATTCATTAAAGATCAGTTAATACATAAATCAAACAGACATTCAGTTCGAAATCATACCAGAAAAAAAATCGTATATTAAAAACAAACGACCGGAGTTATTTGCTCTTGTTAATTCACCTTACTTGTAAAAAGCCAAAATAAAAATACGAAAATTGTTCAAAAGATATAAATAATAATAAGCTACTCAGTTTTTGCCTCACCAGGACATAAAAGCTTCTTTAAGAGTTTTTTTTTCATACAAAGCTTGTTGGAAATAAATTTTTTTAACACATTTGTACTTATGAATAGTGTAGATTTATTTTTAGTTTGAAGGAGTATTAAACAATTTTAGAGTTCTTCTTCTTAAAATAAATGAAACACGTAAGAGCTTTGAAAACGCAGAACTAGGAAAAAAAGAGGCCTCCAACGGGTGGCATTTCGCAGGTAATGGTTTAGAGTGACACAGACAAAGTGATGATGATGGTATTATTAAGTTGTTGCCTCCCAAGGTATTTTACGTGAGGCCGGGTATGTTCAGTCCATCATTTTTTAAGTTCTCACCAGTGTAACAGTCTGTGGCTGTATTCGTTCTATTAGTCTTCTTCCTTTATCTTTGATTGGAAACTTCACTTCATCCGCAATACAAAACAACAACCACATGAATAGAGTACATGATAAAACTTGGGACCTCTTCTACACAATGTGAGATCTACAAAAGGGTCTTTTTTATATAAAACTTGGGACCTCTTCTACACAATGTGAGATCTACAAAAAGGTCTCTCTTAGGCACAAACAGGGCCGTCATATACAAAAAAACGGGACACCATGATAGCAAATTTAATTATACAAAATCACGACAATCTGTAAACAAGTCAACAACAGCTTTGACCTCCTTTCTAAAGATAAAAATATTTTTTTTTTAGGAATATAGTGATACTCATGTGACTATTCGGAGACATATTTTCTTATATAAGGTATATACATGTACATGGGCGTATTCATGGGGGGGGGGCAAGGGGGGCATTTGCCCCCTCCCTACATTTTGAAAAAATTTCATATAATAGGGGGGCATTTGCTCCATCCCCCCCCTACATTTAAAAAAATGTCATAAAGTTGTTATTTGCCCCCCCCCGGACAATTTTTGCCCCCCCCCTCGAAACATTCCTAGCGACGCCCATACACATGTAAATAAACAAACATATATATAAACAAATGATATCACCGAGATCAAAGCACATTGAACATGGCCGGCGCGATGGGACAAAAATCCTCAATTAAGTACTCTCCCCTGATTTAAATAAAAGGGCAATTAACAAAAAATAATAAATAAAAAGTAAATATAGTTTAATATTTTGTTGCTTAGACATAATAGAACTTTATTAGAAAATGTGTAGTTAGATTTCGATTTGAGAAGTTACCAATTGTATTAATTTTTAACGCAAGTTAACATTTTAAAAAAAATCAATTTGTTTCATAATATTTAAACTAACTCAAACTAAGTAAAATATGAATATATATAAAGTTATATCTTGACGATGTCATAATATCTACTGATGGTGTCTTGCTATTCATAATAACAAAGGATTCCTTTACCTGTCTTAGGAAGTATTATATAAGACTATAGTAATCACTGGCTGTGGAGACGGATGAGACCGGCACACAACACCCTTTACTCTGTTCCAGAGATGAGCGGACAGCGGACGCGTCCGCTTGCGGACGCAGATCCGCAGACTTTTCCGAATCCGCGGACTGACAGCGGACGCATTGTATGGTTAAGTTGCGGACTGACGCGGATCTTCTTTAGCGTTACCATTAAAAAAATTTCAAGTCATTTAAACAGCTAAACTTCAGCTATGCGGACGCGCGGACTGGTCCGCACACCAATGTTGTAAGATTCTGCGGACGCGGACGCGGATCAATGATAGAAATCCGCGGACGGACGCGGACGCTAAATTTCAAGATCCGCACACCTCTGGTAGGCACATTACAACTTACTCCTGTGCCCTGCCATTCCTGCTGGTCTGGCCAGTCAAGACAGGTCTAAAAACCCCTTTTTTTTTATACCATCCCGGCAGATGTTAGTGGTCACACTCATCCCGCCGCCCTGTATGCATGACAGACATGCATCAGCGCCGATAACCGTGGCTGGTGTGGTAGGCACACTACACCCAATGGCGGCGTAAAAAAAAAAGTAAAAAAAAAACATCAATGGTTACAATTAATGCTATTAATAGAGATTGTGGTGCATTGCCTATCTTAGGGGAAATCCCTTAATCTGTTGTTATCCATTATAGGGGATAATTCACTAATCCTATAATAATTGCCAACAGTGCTAATGTGGACATTGAGGTTTATCTCCAACCAAGGTATCACAGCTGGTGTTTGTTGACTGGTGTGGTCGGCACACTACACTATTTCACTTTGACCCACTCAAGCACACTGTCGCAGCCTGCCATTTTGTGAAGTGACGTTAGGCACACAACACCTTCCCACTCTGTTCGTGGTGTCATGAAAAAATAAAAACTAAAATTGCTTTGAAATTCTGTCTCATAAGCAGCTAACATACCCAGCCGGTCTGGTCAGTCTGGGCTTGTGATACATTTCTTTTATTCTGCAATGTAAGCAGATGTGGCAGGCACACATTACGTTGCTCTGTTTGCATGGCAGGCGCGCAACAGCACCGCCAACAAAGCTGGTGTGGCAGGCAGCGGCACAACCAGATGGGGGCAGGGGGGCTTGAGCACCCCCCCTTCCCCCCCCCCCCCCCCCAGGCCAAATCATCAATACATAATTTACGTAATAAAGTGACAAAAAAGACTGACAAACTGTCTTTTTTCAATATGTGAGCACCCCCCTCCCCCAGCATTTTTTGCTGGTTGCGCCACTGATGGCATGCACACAACACTGTCAGTCTAGCAGTGGCGGCACACAAAAAATATACTGACCAAGAATGCAATCAGATAATAATTAAAAGCGATTAATAGTTTAGTATGTATTTGTGAGATATTAATATCTTGATGCAAGAATTAGTTCCCTTGTTTGTGGTTACATGTGCAATGGATAGACACGGTTGGACATGGATAGGTGACTGAACTCGCTGACATTTGAACCCGATAACCTCCAGAATGCATTTCCGGATCACAAACATGGCGCTGTCGAATTATAATGTAATTGATTTTTCATTTCTTTTTTTTTCAAGTTCTCTCTCTCTCTCTCTCTCTCTTTCTTTCTTTCTCTCTCTGTCTCTCTCTCTCTCTCTCTTCGCTGAACGAATGTAAATTAAAAAAAAAAAAACAGCCCAAAAAATTCGTTCATATTTTGAGAACCGTTGATGCAGAAGAGAAACCTGAGCCCCACATTTTTGATAAATCATTTGGTACCAAATTGAACTCCTCACTCAAGTTGAGTGTAATATTCTGAGATCTGTTCCCCCCCACGACAAAAATTCATCCCCCCCCCACCACCCACCTTCCCCCCCCCCCCCGCCAAAATCATTCTCTCCCCAATTCTCGTCACTTACGAAAGGTTCCATTACTCCAAATTCACGAATGGTGAGAACTCCACCAATGACTGTTGTCTCCCCTGTCCTATAGATGTGACAATTTATGTCATATAAGGTGATTTTTTTCCCCCTTTTGTAGAGGTTTAATATTTAATAAGAGGAATAAAAAAAAAAGCGATATGTTGGACGAAGAAGATGAAAATAGCGTCAAAGGAATGAAATAGAAGAAAATGGCGAGGATGGTGTAATGGAATTAAAAGAAAGAAAAAAATATTACATGAACATAAATGTGATTCATTATTATTATTGTGTTTTTTTTTACACATTTCAGAGAAAGTAAAAGAAGTTTAAATGAGATTTTTCAAAAGCCAGGGGACAGTACTCTGAAAATACAATTTATTACCGATCGTACCTAGGAATGGTTCTCTGCCCTTCCTTGCGTATTCTCTGTTTCTGCCTTTTCCCATGTCATTTCGTATTTTTTCTTTCGTTCTTTCTGTCTTTCTGTCTGTCTATCTCTCTGTTCTCGTTTTTTTTTATTCTTACATTACTTTATTTTCTGTCTGTCTTTCTAATTTTTTCCTGTCGTGCTATCTACCATTCTGATTATTAATCTGTAAGTCTTTCTTTCTTACTTCCTGCAGCCTTTCTATCCATCTTTCTGTCTTTCTTCTTGCCAGCCTTTCTATACATTATTCTGTCTTTCTCCCTGCTTATCTTCTAATCTGCTTTACGTGTGTCTGTGTGTGGTGTGTATGTGTGATTGTGTGTGTGTGTGTGTGATTGTGTGTGTGTGTGTGTATGTGCGTATGTCTATATTAGTCTCCACTATTGAATCAGTAAAACCCCAGCATGAGCAATAAATTAAATGGGTACGGGGGGGGGCGGGGAAGAGACAAGAAAACTACAACTGCGAGTGACTATATTTAGTTCCGAGGAAATTTCCTTATCACAAAAATGCATTGGAGCTCCGTGCCAGGGCAGGCGCCCCCTTAATTCCATCGTGAATGGGGAACATGTATTCCCTTTTCCTCCAGACATGTACTCACCCTGAACGACTTCAATGTTGCCAGTTGGATTCACTTTTTATTTTTTAAAATATGAAACGTCTCTACAGGAGCATTACTGTAACACTCTGATGTCTTTAACTTTTATGTAGAGATAGTAGACTGTGGCTCTGTGACCTTGAACTATGCATCTGTGACTCTGTGACCATGTACTGTATAACTGTGACTGCATACTATTTGTCTGTTATGTTTACTTTTGACGCAATGTATCCACTCTAACGAAATTCTGTCGTTTGTAACAAAACTGTTAACATTTTTTATTATTTTGGTCGTTTTTTAACAAAACCGTTAACATTCTTTTTTTTGTCGTTTTTTAACAAAACCGTTAACATTTTTTTTATTTTGGTCGTTTTTATTTACGTAATTTTTTTTAATTCTAAAGCGCGGCTTGTTTTTAACTGACTCATAATCTTTTAATTGAATTCTATCAGTCATGGTTGGGCTAACGTCATTCGTGCCATCATAATGAATCTTAAAAAAAAAAAAAAATTTTGTTTGTACAAAGCTACTGTGACAAACCATCTCCACTGAACGCTTCGTCGAGACTCCACCTTTTTCTGGTCGCTGTAGTATATATTTTTTTTTTCTTTTTATTTAACAAACCGGTGATAAGGTTAGACTTTTGTTTTCATTTCATGTGGTCGGCGGCTTTGTGTTTTAAAGAGAGTTTTAAAATTGACACTAAAAGCCGTTAAATGTTATGCGAGACCCCATTTAAAAAAAAAAGGATGCAATCAATATCATTATTTTAAATCAACAGTGCTCAAACTTTGTGCAATTTCTGGGCCCCCGTTAAGAAACGTTTTTAGTTTTTTAGGCGATCCTGAAAAAAATAATAATAAAACTGGGATCAAAGGAAGAAAAATTTAAAAGTAATTGTGTGTATTCTTGATTAAGTAAAGTAATACATTTCAAATCGGGCAACCCAACTTTGAGAGCCACTGCTTAAAAAGAGTATCTTTAAAAAAAAAAAAAACAATTTTGGCCCTACCACTTACGTGAATTGTGCTGTGTTTAGATTTACAAGAGCAGAGACTGTTGTAAAGCTCTCACTCTGCAGCAGTTTAATTTACAAAAAACGCAGAGACCGTTTTGAAGTTAAATCACACGGCCACATTCATCCCCTAAACCCAAGTCTATGACGTCATTCTACTACGACATTCAGCGATTGGCCCACTCATGACTAGAGATATTAAATTCATAAAGTGTGTAATTCGAATTTAAGAGTTATTTCTTTTTGTAAAACCTTTTATTACTTAAAGAGTGGAACCAACAGACCTCCTTCGTGGGCTTTATTGGAACTTTTTTCTTGCTCAGTTAAAGTTTCCTTGTAGTATTTGTAGCATATTGGCCATGGTTGAAATGTGAATCTCATATTATACCCAGTCAACCTTGACATAGGACGAGGTCACTTTACTCGACAAATCCGTGCCTGAAAAACTTTTAGAAATTAAATAAGCATTTTTCTTTAGGGCTCTTGATGAGTCATTTTTATATGGGGCTCGTGATGAGTCATTTTTATATGGGGGCTCGTAATGAGTCATTTTTATATGGGGGCTCGTAATGAGTCATTTTTATATTGGACTCGTAATGAGTCATATTTATTTGACTTTTAAAAAATTGATATGTGTGTATGTGTGTGTTGTAACATGAAATTTTAATTTATGTCATAACAGTATGAGCACTAGGCCACATAACGAGACATTTCCGCGCTCTGTTGCTCTCGACGAATTGTTCGCGTGCGAAAAAAACCCGCTTAGCTTAGAGGACGCTCACATTAGAAACATCTGATATCTTCAAAATAAACGGAGTGTTAAGGTGATTGCACGGACACGAGTGCTGTGACTAGCAGAAAACGACAAGACCTGGGGAATTTATGGGTGGGGGGCGCTCAAAATTCAGAATTCATTCGCCCGCCGAGGCCGCCCAAGTGCCGTAACGAACTTAACTCACGCCCTATACCATTTAGCGTCCCCAATTCGAAAACCATATAATATTATATGTAAAATATACCGTTTGGCGCCTCTTTGTGAGTAGCATGATGCCCCCCTCTTGATCACCCCTCACTACGCCTCGGAGCCGCCAGCCTTCAAAACCGCCTGAATATGGTTGCGCCTTATTTAATATTAATTATCAATTTAAAATAGCTATTGTTAAAATGTTTCCAATAATATATATATATATACAGTCGATTCCGCTTAATTGGGACACATCGGGACCGAGGCTTTTTGTCCCAATTAAGCGGCTGTCCCAATCAAACATACACATTTACTATTAGCTTCTTGGTGTGGTTTCTTTGAGATTTGTCTCAAATAAGCGGCTATTCCAATTAAGCGGTGTACCAAATAAGCGGATTCCACTGTATATAATTTTAACAAATTAATTCCGATTTAGCCTGCAAATACCGTTTTTATCAATATATTCTTTTAATTTCAGATTTCATCCTTCTCGGAAGAATGGAATGACGACAAAAAACAGACATTTTGATTTCGAAAACGAAATTCAATTAAAGTCTTAGAACTGAAGTTGACCTCTAATATGTGTATCACAATATGCCGACTGTTCAAAGTACTTTTCAATACAGCAACATCTAAGCTTTCACAAATATTTTTTTGAATTTTTATTAGTGAACACAGATGTTGATATTGATACTAGTTTTTTTTTCCCCTCATGTTAAAAGAAATTAATATATTTTTGGTGACATGGTGAAAGAGAATAATTTACTTTACAGTGCACAGTTGTAGCTCTGTATCGTAGTTGCTGACAACGTTATTTACCTGTTTGTTATTTTATCAACCACATCTTATAGCGGAAGAACAATGTGAACGTTTTTTTTTATTTTCATTTTACAACGTTTTTAGTAAAAACAAAACTGGATATCAAAACAAGAAAAAAAACAAAATTGTCTAGCTTCACCTGTTATACACTTTTCAAGTATAGTGAACCTTACACCTATTTCAGAACTAATTCTGCAACTAACCAATGTTACTTACGATTATGATGACATCAGTGTTTATGTGTCGCTAAAAGTCTATTACGCCATCCTGCCACGCCACTCAGCGATCGCCCACTCATGACGGAGATATTTACCAGCGGGCCTTACACCTGCGGGGACTACGACCCCACCATCAACCCCCTGGGGGCATTTACCCTGAACCTCACTGGGGAGGAGATGGAGATTTACTGCGGGGTGAGGAACTTTTACGGGGTCAGCTCCGCTTTGATCAGCGTCGTCGGCCTGTTGGGGAACACGTTCTGTTTGTTTATCCTGCCCCGGACAGGGGGAGCCAAAAGCGCCATCATCCTGCTGTTCACCCTTGGGATGTACGACATTGTATTCCTTCTCTGCACATTATTTCTAAAGTAAGTTTTTTTTTTTCAAATATCTATTAGTCTATAAGTTACGGCCAATGTCTGCAACTGACCGCCTAGCAAACATTGGTCGTAACATATACAACCTTCTTTTAGTCTACGTTGGAAAAAGTGTTTTTTTTTTAATATTTCAACACAATTTTAGATATTTCTCTACAAGTCTAATTACTATTCGATTTCCGGTTTACGATTCACAGATATGACGGATATTATTACAAAAAATTGAGAAATTAAAAAAAAAAATGGATTCGAAATAGGTTTATTAATAGGAAAGCAGGCTAAATAAAGGGTAGGCAAACCTTTTGAGCCGTGGGCCACATTGGAACGTTAAATAAGAGAATAGGTCCGGACTAAAAGTAGGTGGATGAGCCCTTAAGAAATACTTACAAATTTGATGAAGGCCTAATTAATGTGAGCGAACTGACCTTGGCCCAGATCAAGCAGCGTGACTTGCCGAACCTGACCCACTGGCCGTTGTTTTCCCGTGTCTGGCCTACATCTTTTCCATTTCAACGCCAATTACGTTACACATATTACTTCTCATATTACCATTCCATATTTCGACTAAGATGCTTTGTCCCGAACTTGAATGGACCATAAATGCGATTCAGTACATGTACAATTTCAATTAGCAGTTCGTTTTCATGCGATTCAATTCATTTCTTCGTTAAAATATCTATCTAATGTCCAGTTTAAAAATAAAAAAAAACCCATTAAAGTCATCTGAAAGTAATTTTACGTAATGATTAGCAAAAAAAATATAATATACAATGTCTTTCATTAAATAACCAGATGTACCATGCAAAAACCTTTGCTTGATCGGTAGGCTAGGTTATTTTTTGGTTTCGGGCAGATCCGATTTTTTTTCCATGATAGTATTTTAAACTGGGATACTGCTGATTAATTCTTTACTTTCGATTTAACGCAGAGTCCAAATCGTTATTATTTATATAATTATTTAAAACAAAACTAAACTATAAAATTAGAAAAAAAAGGACGCATTTGGCTGGATGGGTTCCCTTGAGCTTCATGAGCCCTGGATTAATGAACCAAGTTTACATCACTACCACCATCATGCCTTTGCACCCATACTCAAAATTTTTTTTTATTAAAAATCACAAATTTGGTTTCAAAACAAAACTCACATTCCGATTTTAAAAAAAAACATACAAAAAAATAGGATTATTAATAATTTAATGAGATAAAAATTTTAATTGATCACAAAATCGTTTTCTTTTTTTTCCTCCCCGCTCTCGTTGTCTTCTCGGTCTGTCAGTTCCAGACGTGTTTTTGTAATTAACACCGGTTACGGTGACATTATTTCAACAGGAAAGTGAAGCTCAAGCACATCACTTCTCAATTTAAACGCACAAATAATAAAACAATTTATACTAAAAAATGTGATTTGTCGTTAAAGCGCAGCTCGACTTTCCTAGAATTAAAAAAAAATAATTAAGAAAGGTACTCTCTCTCTCACACACACACAGAATTGAGAACAGTGGTTCTAAATTATTTTCCAGCGAGCCCCTTTTTTCTCAGTTCATACTTTTGGTTAAAAAAAAAATTATTTTCTACCTGTGCCGGCTCTAAGTACCGAGAAACTTAGGGCGCCGTAAATTATTTTGTTTATGTGAACATTTATATAAATAAATAGTTTATTTACAAAAAATAGGGCGCCATAGATCAGTGTATACACAGGGCGCCAGCTAAAATATCACCGGCACTGTAACGGTTCTTAGGTATATGAGGGGGGAAATTTCAGAGATATATTTTGAGGGCGATGTCATAGGTTGGGAAATTTAATAGTATTAACAGAAGTGGGGCGGGGGTGCCGCATATGGGAGGCGTAAGAGGGAGTATTCCGTCTCTATGAACAGATCTAAATGTAGGGAGCAATCAGTAAAGATAAAAGTCCGTTTCCTCCCTACGCACCCCGATTTCTTTATTCCGGACGCAACCTGCACAAACATGAGTGTCTGTTGATACTTCTGTTGGTTAGTGGAGTGCAGAGTGGCTACGTCATCACAGATGTCTGTCTACGCACGTGCAGACTGCCCCTTAAATGTTGCGCTGGACTTGGAAATCGCATTAGTTGGAAGTAACATTTTTTTGGGCCTCCAGACAGAACATTGAGAAAAATATATATATATATAGGCCAGTATAATGTTTCTAATTTAAGACCTAAATAATTATATCTAATTTCTATTTATTCTAAAAAAAAATAATAATGGCCTTATCTATTTCTCTATTTTAAGCCAGGGCTTTGGTTTTGCGAGCCCAAGATCATTAACGGAAGGTATTGTTGATAGGCAGAGCCGTAGATGGCTATTGAGGCGCCCTGTGACGAGTTACATTTATGGGCGCCCTCCTCTTAATCTAAAAGAATGTATAAACGCCTTAAATAACGCTCTACCAGCGCCCCTCCAATAGGGGCGGCATGTACACCCGCAGTACCCTGCCTTAAGCTACTATTGCTAGGGATGGCCATGAATAGATGAGGGGGGAGGTCTCCGTAGAATAAGATAGAAACGAACGTCATTGCCCCATCATGAAATCTGAGAGTGAAATTGTTTTCAACAGTAAAAAGTAATTGATAAAGCAGAAAAAAAATGAATTGATTGAAAGACACATTTTCCACGACAGAAAAGAGCAAATTCTCTAGTATTCTTGATACAATCTATGGAGTGGGCGCATGGAAACCTAGCCTTATATTCATTTTGAATCGAAGGTAAAAGTAGATGCATCAGAAAAGTTGTATTCATTATTTAATACGTATTTATATTCATTTTGAATCGAAGGTAAAAGTAGATGCATCAGAAAAGTTGTTTTCATTATTTAATACGTATTTACATTCATCTTTAATCGAAGCTAAAATAGACGCATCAGAAAAGTTGTATTAATTATTTAATACGTATTGAGTCTGAGGAAGAAAAACGCCAGAGAGCTCGACTGTTGACATGAGAGTCCAGGTTTCGATGTTAAATATCCCCCAAGTCCACCCAGCTTTAAATGGGTACCTGGCATTAACTATGGGAGTAAAGGCGGCTGGGTGTTACGCTTACCACACAATCCCATCATTCGCCGAGGTTATAGAAACAGATGAATTCTACACTTCATCTGCCCCAACCAATGGCCTACCAATTTAAGGGAAATTTACTTTTATATTTCAGTGAAGCCGGAAGTGGTCATAATAAAAACATGATCTTGTCTCAGATAAATTAGAACGGATGATACCTTACGTAATAATTTCCATCAAATTTCTTACATCTCCAAAAGGTCAGCATACCTTAGAATTTTTGCCGTCTATCTGTAATTGAAATCGTTTGAATGTTAATTAATTAGGCAAACACAAATACGTTGTCAACTCAAATTCTTAATTTTTTAAATAACAAATTATTTTTTTTTTTTTTTTTACCTTTAAGAATCTGCCATTAAAATTCAATCCCCAAAAAAATATCATCTAATTAAATAATATAAACATTGTCACCAATAAATTAGAGATGTGTTTTTTTAAGTTCTTTTAAAAAGAAATAATTAATTAAAACGATTTCTTTGACTTAATGTGCAAATGAAGGAAAAAACAAACAAACATATGATGTATAGTTGAATTTAAAAATGACATTATGTAGCTTAGAAACCAAAAAACAAGACAAAGTTGAATTTCTTTTGTGAATGACGGAATTTAAAACGAAATGAGTGGATTTGTTTAAAAACAAAAGAAAATAAAGATAAACAATTGAATGAAGGCTTTGTACTTACAAATCTAAACTTGTTGAAATACAGCAGGAAATGTATCTATCTATCTATCTATCTATCTATCTATCTATCTATCTATCTATCTATCTATCTATCTATCTATCTATCTATCTATCTATCTATCTATCTATCTATCTATCTATCTATATAATAATCTATCTATCTATCTAATAATCTATCTATCTATCTATCTATCTATCTATCTATCTATATATCATGTCTATTATTTAACATCTAATAGTCTTTTTTCTCTTTTTCCTTCCTATTCATCACCCAACCTGTTATTCATCACCCTATTCATCACCCTTCTGCTCACCCCTTCCACAGAACGATCCCCTCCATCACCCTGGCCGGCCACTTTACGGTGGTCACCAGCAACATCTTGTCTCCGGCCGTCTTCCCGCTGTTCCTGGTGGCCCACTTCGGAGCCGCCTACACTACGGTGGCAATCTCCATCGAGCGGTGCCTGGCCGTCATGGCCCCATTCCGCACCCGGCAGTGGCTCACTTCACGGAGAATCAAAGTACGCACAACTCTCTCTATGTGTCTGTCTCCAGGTACACTTATCGTGGTGATGTGAAAATATATAGATTACCTTCCTTTTGTTTTGCATATAGATTACCTTCCCTTTGTTTACATATAGATTACCTTCCCTTTGTTTACATGTAGTGACACACTTTACAAAAATTGATGTTGATTTTTCATAATATTTATTTGAGTAGTTGTAGTTGACATTTTATCATAATTTTAATTTTTTTTTTTAAATTACAATTTTACTACTGTGATACATGATGTTTTGCTTTTTTACAGAAATTGTTTTAAAAAACAAGATCTTTTGTGATAGTACTATATTTAAATAACAGACAAATAAATCAAAAATGGCCTTAGTAATAAATGATAAATCTAGCCCCGTTTTTTTTTTTAAATATTTATATAAGTTAGTTTCTTCCTTTTTAATATTTTCTTACTGTTAAACTTTGACTTCTACGGGGTTCGATCTCAGGCGAGAACAAACATGTTTTTTTTCGTCAGACCTTGGTGACTTCAAGGTCATTGATTTGGTCACGCTAGTAGCTATGGAAGGTCATTTGAGCATTAGTACAGAAGGGGGGGGGGTAAGAGGACTCACTCATAGACGTCGCTACTTGTGAAAGATTATTAGTGGGCGTAGCAACTGCAATCGTTGAAGATGACTTAGTTTTCGACTGGTGGGGGGGGGGGCAATGGCGTAGCGAGTAGGAGGCATCATGCCCCGGGTGCTACTCAAAAAGGGGGCACCAAATGATATATTTTACATATATAATAGTATATGGTTTTTTTTGAATGGGTAAGGGCACTAAAATGTATTGTGCATCGGGCGCAAGGTAAGCTTGCTTGGGGGGGGGGGGGTTGGCGTTCAAATTTATCTAAAGAACAGCTTTCGAATTTGACTGACATGCTTAAACAAGAACAATCAACGTTTATGCACACTATTTATTTGACTCACGTATTCCGTGTTGATGTCAAAGCATTATTATCTGTTATATGCCGCATATTTTTTTTTCCAAGAAATCCAATTAAAAACGGTTTCAAAAGAAGAAAATGATCCGAAGCTCAAATGACACAATATTAATGAAACGAGCAAAAAAGAAAAAAAAATGGATTTTCCCCAAAAATAAAGAAATGTTTAAGTTTCATTATGGTTGATACAAAAAAAATTTGTATTAAGAAGAAAGGACAAAAATAAGCATAAAATTCACAATAATTTTAAAAAACAAAACAAAAATTAGAGCAAACATGATATTTAAACCAAAAAAAATCATTCAAAAGGTGAATATGTGGGAACACTTTTTTTTTAAATAAACTTTTATTAAAATACACAAAAAGTATTTCCATAAAAATATGCACGCATTTATATACGCACTTCCAAGTCGATACTTCTGCACTCTGCTATGTATACTATTTTGGGGTTGTGTTTAATAGTAATAAGCCATAGGTGTTAACAAAAACAATGTGTTAACACTAGCTGTTTGAAAATGAGGTCATCTGTTTCACCTCATACAAAAGTGGGCCTTTTTCGGCTGGCAAGGCTATTTTATCTGGCCCGCCAGGCTGTTTTATCTGGCTCTATTTGGCCCGCCAGGCTGTTTTATCTGGCCCATCAAGCTGTTTTATCTGGCTCTATTTGGCCCGCCAGGCTGTTTTATCCGGCCCATCAGGCTGTTTTATCTGGCCCATCAAGCTGTTTTATCTGGCTAGCCAGGCTGTTTTACCTGGCCCATCAAGCTGTTTTATCTGGCTCTATTTGGCCCGCCAGGCTGTTTTATCTGGCTCTATTTGGCCCGCCAGGCTGTTTTATCCGGCCCATCAGGCTGTTTTATCTGGCCCATCAAGCTGTTTTATCTGGCTAGCCAGGCTGTTTTACCTGGCCCATCAAGCTATTTTATCTGGCCCGCCAGGCTGTTTTATCTGGCCCATCAAGCTGTTTTATCTGGCTCTATTTGGCCCGCCAGGCTGTTTTATCTGGCTCTATTTGGCCCGCCAGGCTGTTTTATCTGGCCAATCAGGCTGTTTTATCTGGCCCATCAAGCTGTTTTAACTGGCTAGCCAGGCTGTTTTACCTGGCCCATCAAGCTGTTTTATCTGGCTCTATTTGGCCCGCCAGGCTGTTTTATCTGGCTCTATTTGGCCCGCCAGGCTGTTTTATCTGGCCAATCAGGCTGTTTTATCTGGCCCATCAAGCTGTTTTAACTGGCTAGCCAGGCTGTTTTACCTGGCCCATCAAGCTATTTTATCTGGCCCGCCAGGCTGTTTTATCTGGCCCATCAAGCTGTTTTATCTGGCTCTATTTGGCCCGCCAGGCTGTTTTATCTGGCTCTATTTGGCCCGCCAGGCTGTTTTATCTGGCCAATCAGGCTGTTTTATCTGGCCCATCAAGCTGTTTTAACTGGCTAGCCAGGCTGTTTTACCTGGCCCATTAAGCTGTTTTATCTGGCTCTATTTGGCCCGCCAGGCTGTTTTATCTGGCTCTATTTGGCCCGCCAGGCTGTTTATATCTGGCCAATCAGGCTGTTTTATCTGGCCCATCAAGCTGTTTTAACTGGCTAGCCAGGCTGTTTTACCTGGCCCATCAAGCTGTTTTATCTGGCTCTATTTGGCCCGCCAGGCCTGTTTTATCTGGCTCTATTTGGCCCGCCAGGCTGTTTTATCTGGCCAATCAGGCTGTTTTATCTGGCCCATCAAGCTGTTTTAACTGGCTAGCCAGGCTGTTTTACCTGGCCCATCAAGCTGTTTTATCTGGCTCTATTTGGCCCGCCAGGCTGTTTTATCTGGCTCTATTTGGCCCGCCAGGCTGTTTTATCTGGCCAATCAGGCTGTTTTATCTGGCCCATCAAGCTGTTTTAACTGGCTAGCCAGGCTGTTTTACCTGGCCCATCAAGCTGTTTTATCTGGCTCTATTTGGCCCGCCAGGCTGTTTTATCTGGCTCTATTTGGCCCGCCAGGCTGTTTTATCTGGCGAATCAGGCTGTTTTATCTGGCCCATCAAGCTGTTTTAACTGGCTAGCCAGGCTGTTTTACCTGGCCCATCAAGCTGTTTTATCTGGCTCTATTTGGCCCGCCAGGCTGTTTTATCTGGCTCTATTTGGCCCGCCAGGCTGTTTTATCTGGCCAATCAGGCTGTTTTATCTGGCCCATCAAGCTGTTTTAACTGGCTAGCCAGGCTGTTTTACCTGGCCCATCAAGCTATTTTATCTGGCCCGCCAGGCTGTTTTATCTGGCCCATCAGGCTGTTTTATCTGGCTAGCCAGGCTGTTTTACCTGGCCCATCAAGCTGTTTTATCTGGCTAGCCAGGCTGTTTTACCTGGCCCATCAAGCTATTTTATCTGGCCCGCCAGGCTGTTTTATCTGGCCCATCAGGCTGTTTTATCTGGCCCTCATTCTGCTCATCTAACGCGCTTAATGTACATTATTTCACAAATACACTCTATTCATCTGCTTTTGGTCCGGCCACGCTGTCTATTTTCAGACATTCCCACGAGGCCAGCGGTCTGTCCACACCTGCCTCAAATAGATTCTTGTGACAATCAACCTCATCAATCAGTGTTGACTTCCATGCATAACGAGCTTTGTGGACATGACCACTAGCATTGTAAGCCAAAACAGGACTGGCCTCATCTTATGCAACAACGATAACTAACTCACGTCAACATATTTTAGCACACATTACACACACATAAACAGCATACAAACACACACAGACACAGACGCACAAGACATGTCTCAAAATTCGGATTTTTTCCTCAGCGTTTGAAAAAAAAAAAATCTGTCCACTCTGGCCAGTATGCTGTTGACGTGATAGGGAAGATTTGCAGAAATCTGGCAACGTTTTATGACACTGACATTGATTACGATGAGCTGAGAATTATTTATTTGTATTCTGTTTGGTTCCTTATATTGTTATGGCGGGCGTGGGTTCATGATGCAAGCTGCTAGGGATGGCTGAGTTATTCGGATGTAAATATTTCATGTCAGGCACTTGGTCAGTGGTTCCCAAACTTTAGTGTGTGTGCACATAAATAAGTCATTTCCATCACACTATAGCTTCCATCACACTATAGCTTCCATCACACTATAGCTTCCAGCACACTATAGCTTCCATCACACTATAGCTTCCATCACACTATAGCTTCCATCACACTATAGCTTCCCTTCCATCACACTATAGCTTCCATCACACTATAGCTTCCAGCACACTATAGCTTCCATTGCACTATAGCTTCCATCACACTATAGCTTCCATCACACTATAGCATCCATCACACTATACCTCAAAATCACACTATAACTTCTATCACACTATAGCTTCCATCACACTATAGCCTTCATCACACTATAGCTTTCATCACACTATAGCTTCCATCACACTATACCTCAAAATCACACTATAACTTCTATCACACTATAGCTTCCATCACACTATAGCTTCCATCACACTATAGCTTCCATCACACTATAGCTTTCATCACACTATACCTCAAAATCTCACTATACCTTCTATCACAGAGTGTAGAAGGCTATTAAATAACGAAGCTGTACAACGCCACTATGGCGACAAAAATTTTGGCCAGATAAAGCAAATTTACAAATAGACAAAGAGACATATGAACACATAAAAATAGAGACAGAAAAAAAGAAAGATTTCTTACATTAATTGGTTAGAGAGTTGGATATGCTAAGAACATTGATATAACTAGATAGATAGATAGATAGATAGATAGATAGATAGATAGATAGATAGATAGATAGATAGATAGATAGATAGATAGATAGATAGATAGATAGATAGATAGATAGATAGATAGATAGATAGATAGATAGATAGATAGATAGATAGATAGATAGATAGATAGATAGATAGATAGATAGATAGATAGATAGATAGATAGATAGATAGATAGATAGATAGATAGATAGATTAAACAGATAGATTGACCAATCTGTCACATTACTAGATATAGAGACATATAAAACGAGATAATTTTTATTAAACCAGGCCATAAATCCCAATTTTCATCAAAAAATTTTTGCATTTATTGCTATGAACTAACAATTTGTAGATGTTTAGTTATTCGCTTTGAACGTTTTGTTTACACACAGTCTAATGATATCCCATAATTTTTTGTTTCCCTCCTAGCTGACAACTCTGATTATACTGCTATGGAGCATTACCTTTAACCTTCCCAGGTAAGTTAAATTTTTCTTAGTTACAGAGGTTTGTTTAAGACTTTGATTCTTCACTAAAAAAATGACCATTGGCAATGATAATGTGGACTACAGTCCCTGTCAGTATGGGCCACCAACCACGATAGTATAGGCCCCGGGCCTGACAGGATAGAATGAAACATCGGCCATGATATGATAGTATAAACCACCTGACAGGAAAGAATGAAACATCGGCCATGACATGATAGTATAAACCACCTGACAGGAAAGAATGAAACATCGGCCATGACATGATAGTATAAACCACCTGACAGGAAAGAATGAAACATCGGCCATGACATGATAGTATAAACCACCTGACTGGAAAGAATGAAACATCGGCCATGACATGATAGTATAAACCACCTGACAGGAAAGAATGAAACATCGGCCATGACATAATAGTATAAACCACCTGACAGGAAAGAATGAAACATCGGCCATGACATGATAGTATAAACCACCTGACAGGAGAGAATGAAACATCGGCCATGCTAGTACGTACCACCAGTCATGATATATGGATCACAGGGCCGTTGTAGTACGGGCCGCCACCGGCCATGATAGTGTAGACCGCAAGCCATGATATGTCAGGACCACCGGCCATGATAGTATAGACCGCAAGTCATGATATGTCAGGACCACCGGCCATGATAGTATAGACCGCAAGTCATGATATGTCAGGACCACCGGCCATGATAGTGTAGACCACAAGCCATGATATGTCAGGACCACCGGCCATGATAGTGTAGACCGCAAGCCATGATATGTCAGGACCACCGGCCATGATAGTGTAGACCACAAGCCATGATATGTCAGGACCACCGGCCATGATAGTGTAGACCACAAGCCATGATGTCAGGACCACCGGCCATGATAGTATAGACCGCATGTCATGATATATCAGGACCACCGGCCATGATAGTATAGACCACAAGCCATGATATGTCAGGACCACCGGCCATGATAGTATAGACCGCAAGTCATGATATGTCAGGACCACCGGCCATGATAGTGTAGACCGCAAGCCATGATATGTCAGGACCACCGGCCATGATAGTGTAGACCGCAAGCCATGATATGTCAGGACCACCGGCCATGATAGTGTATACCACAAGCCATGATATGTCAGGACCACCGGCCATGATAGTGTAGACCACAAGCCATGATGTCAGGACCACCGGCCATGATAGTATAGACCGCATGTCATGATATGTCAGGACCACCGGCCATGATAGTATAGACCACAAGCCATGATATGTCAGGACCACCGGCCATGATAGTATAGACCGCATGTCATGATATGTCAGGACCACCGGCCATGATAGTATAGACCGCAAGCCATGATATGTCAGGACCACCGGCCATGATAGTGTAGACTGCAAGCCATGATATGTCAGGACCACCGGCCGTGATAGTGTAGACCGCAAGCCATGATATGTCAGGACCACCGGCCATGATTGCATGGTCCACCAACCATGACAGCATGACATCATTATTTGAGATTAGCATATCCATAATAAATTATTCCCCCCCCCCCCCCCCAAAGTACATTAGCTCGCCAACCTTTACATAAATTAAACAGTTTTTGCAAACATCCATCCGGGGGCTACTTTTCCCCATCCCTTCGCGGTGGCGGCCTCAGAAGGATGACGACTAGAGCAAATCCCTCCCAACCCCCCCCCCCCAACCTCACACAACCTGTTTCTTTATTGCCAATGCCTCATTCCCATCCTCCATTCACCTTAGATAACCATTTGACTAACTGATTTGCCTATTGCTCTGTCAACCCGTCTTGAATTCCCCCCACCAAAAAAATAAAACAGTACTCGAAGCTTGTCTAGTAAAAATGCAACGGTGAGCGGCATTCATGTGTCCCGTGGGCCGCGGACTTTGGAAAGGGATGGTGCAGACATCATAATGTTCAGCATTCTATACCTTTCAGACTTTTGAACAGCCACTCTTTAGAAAGCTTGGTCGACTTAGGGATACAGAGGACCTTGAAATGTCCACAGCTGGGTCCGACTGCTCAATATGACCTTTGACCTACTGCATTACTGCTGCACTTAATATTCATGAGAATTTTCAAGAAAAAAAAAAACAAACATACTTCTCCAGCTACACCTGAAAGTATTGTAACTCTCCCTTTCCTTCTGACCCACGGGCTCTACGCCCATTTTATCACCTGGACAGGTGTGCAAAAAGCTGATGAGGTGGGCGAAACAGCTGTCGCCGCCCCGCCCCCCCTCCCCCTTCGCCTTTCCTTCTCAACCGGCGCTAACATCCGGACGATGCGTCGTCGAGAGACCAGTCACTTGGTCTGCTTCGGACTCTTCAATATAAGTTAGTGACCAGAGAAAGAAGTGGACAGTAGTTAGGAAGTTATTTTTAGACAGCAAGTGCGTTTACCTGAACGTAACGCGTTCGACTCGCTTGTCGCCAGTAGTGATTTTTTTCTATCTGGATGTATTAGTTTAGCTTAGTTAGTGTACATTTAATGTTAAGTGAATTTGAAGCAATAAATAAAAGTATTAGTGTAGTTATTGAACCCACGTGTTTTGAGTCATTATCAGGGCTCGATTTACCGCCGGGGATGCCGGGGATATCCCCGGCACTGAGACCTGTCATCCCCGGCTCTGCTTTAGCTAATATATCCCAGCCGGGGATGAAATCATAGACATTTATTCCCGGCTGTGCAGACATATATTTTTTCATCCCCGGCACTGGTTTTTTTTAATCGAGCACTGGTCATTATGTATATAAAATTAACAGTATTAACACATATGCAATGGACCAGTCATTCCTAATTTATATGAAGTCATGGAATGCACATTTTTCATATAATTTTCTTCTCCCCGGGAGCATTCAACTTTAACTTTGATTTCTCCGGAACATTTTGCAACACATCTCTCGTCTAATGCATCGAAAGAATTTTTTTTTTTGGTTTATGTGCAATGAAAGTTGGAACATTCTTCAGCCCATAAAATAAATTACATTAGTGAAGAAATAACCCATACGGGCGAGCTGTCAAATAACTTTATTATTTTAATATACAGTAATTCAAATATTTTATTTGTTTTTTGAGTAATTGAGTTGGAATACAAGCATTCCCGCGTAGTGCTTAAATTTTCAATGAGGAATACCATCTTTCCCGCATAACACTTGTAGTTTAATCGCAGTATATCAACTTTACTGCGTAACACTTGGAGTATCAGCGCGAAATATCATCTTTCCCGCATAACACCTGGAGTATCATCGCAGAATATCAACTTTACTTCGTAACACTTGGAGTTTCATCGCAGAATACCTACTTTACCGCGTTACACGCAGTCAAGAAGCACTGTTAAATCATCAGTACAATACATGAAAAAAAAAAAACCTTTTCGAATGGACAGATGTGAAATGACTTAAGGAAAGTAAAAATTCACCCTGAAAGCTGCAGAGGTATACAAATAAAAGATGAGATAATCTCACACGTACCTTCCCTTCCCCCCCCCCATCCTTACCCGCTTGTCCTAAATTTAGCTCATTCACCTGTTACTGTCTGTCTGATGTGGGGGGGGGGGGTATTGGGTGACGCTTCTGTTTTGATCCGAATCTGTGATTTGATTTTAATTTTTTTTTATTCAATGTTTATGTGCTACGATGTAATGTGCTGTGTATTATCAGGGTGATTTATGCGCGTGCCGCACACGGTGCTAAGCCGGATGTCGTGCACAACACAAGCGCGCTCATACAGATCAAGGTAGTATTCCCTGACCTATATTCTCTGTTATTCAGCTAAAAGAAACCTAAGCCACTTAAACCTATTTTCACACACATACACAACTTTTTACATACAACAGCCAACCACAGTAGATATACTTACCACGCTTACTTTTTAAACATACCAGCCCACAATCCGCACTTGCGTTGTTTACCATATAAATAACTTAAAAACAAACCTACTATCAACATGAACCTACTTACGGCCTAAACATTCTCATTAAATAATCTCCCCTTGTCAAAATTATTCCTTCACCTGGCATTATCTCCCTTGTAAAGACGACCTGGGACTCATCTTTGAAATTTTTTTTTTTTTGGTCTGGAACTCTGGTCTTACCATCTTTGTAAACCTGCGTGCCAAATTTTGGTCCTTATAAATTGACAAGACATTTCATACCTAGAGATAGACAGCGTATTTTTAAAGAAATAAAAGGAATTGAATGCAAGCGTCTTTGATTTGAAAGATTGCAGGCCAGGTCAAGAAAACTAACGTCCGTGTTTAACCCGCGGGCTGTAGTTTGTCCACGCCCTGTGATGACAACATTTGAATAGCGTGACCCTCACTCATCTATGACGCGTCTATTGTTGACAATACAAGTACTATGACAAGAACAGACAACACTTTCATCCATTCAAATTCCCCTGTCTGACCTTTAAACGGCCATGTTGTTTGATATTAGCTGCCAACTCATAATCGTTGTAGACTAAATGTGAGTTTTTTAGGTTCATTTTTTACAGAGAGCGAAATCGTTTCTTTTATTCTGGGTAATAACGAGATGGGCAAACCCTCGAGATCATAAACAAATATCAATTAGCGATCAGGTTCGAGCTCTTGGTGCTGTTAAATTCTATATTATTCTAATGATCTCTTCAATTTATCAAGTGCATAGCAGACGATTTTAAAAACCAGTTAGAGCAGAGTGAATGGTTATGACAATGGACTGAAAATATGATATTTTTGTAAAATTGCCTACAAGTGTATATAATGACCTTAGCTTATCATGTCGCACTAAGTCATATTCATATACTGTTATAGATTGACTTGTTATACTTAGTCATATTTTAACAGAGGATCATGCGTTATATTATAATTAGTCGCATTTTTATAGGGGATCACATGTTATATACAAAGGGTGGTCAGTAATGGCCATTTCATTTCAACTTAATTATAGTCAATGCATCAAAAAATTAGTCACCAAAAGTAATTTAGAGAATCGAAAAAACAGGTTCAGTAAAAGCGCGCTAATCTCATTGAAGAGCCGCAACTCATTGCAGAGCCGTAACTCACGGAAGAGCCGTAACTAATGCAAGAGCCGTAACTCCTTGAAGAGCCGTAACTCATTGAAGAGCCGTAACTCATTGAAGAACCGTAACTCATGGAAGAGCCGTAACTAATGCAAGAGCCGTAACTCATTGAAGAACCGTAACTCATGGAAGAGCCGTAACTAATGCAAGAGCCGTAACTCATTGAAGAACCGTAACTCATGGAAGAGCCGTAACTAATGCAAGAGCCGTTCATTGAAGAGCCGTAACTCATTGAAGAACCGTAACTCAGTGAAGTGCCCCCCACTCCCAACTAAGCCTGACTCACAACACATCTAAGCATGACTCCCCTCTAACTAAGCTTGACTCCAAGTCGCAAATCTGACTCTCCCCTAACTATTACTGATTCCCCCCCCCCACCCCAACTAGGCTTGACTAACTTCCCCTTACCCGCGACTATGCACTACTGGCATCCTAAAATGTGTACATAAAAGTCTTTCATCCACTGACTGCTCGCCATCGTGCAATACGTAGAGGATGTCGTCTTAAATCCAATGTCCTTCATAGGGAAATCTCCGTAAAGATATCCCCACTCCCCCCTCCGACCGCCCCACCCCCACCGCTGGTCGTAAAATGTTCAGGGCAGTAAACAAATAACAAAAGGAAAGGAGCTAGAAAGAAAAAAAAGAGATATAATCAAGGGGTAATGACGTCATCGTTGAACATAAAGAGAAGACAACTTGTAAAACCAGTGAACTCTCTTGTTATATATATATATATATAGCAAAACGCTAATTTTACGGAAATTTCGATTGTGTTTCTCTGTCGTCAAATATAAACACTGTAATATGAATCCTTTAAGTGTGATAGGCGATATATATATACACATACACACACACACACACACACACACACATATATATATATATATATATATATATATATATTTCCGTAAAATTAGCGTTTTGCTTTGTTTTGTAAATCGATAATCTGTCTAATCTGTTACATAATGTTATGTCAATATTAAATAAAAGTGAAACAGACAACTTTATCGAAAAAAACAAATTATCTCCCAAAACTAAATTTGGTCAAAATAGAAAACTTCATTAAAAAAAAATTACAGTATAATCATTATAATTGTGTGAAATACTTTAGATGAACAAACATGAAGACAAGAAGAATAAGAAGTTGGGTTGAATGTCTGTCTGCATTATAATCACAATATTTCAAATTCAGGCCAATGATAGTTCATGGCCAGATTTCTACAAATCTTGTGTGCGCGCAGTCTCGACTGTTCAACTTAAAAAGGATAAAATAAAACTACGATCACCCACAGTGTAACAAACAAACAAACAAACAAACACACAAACAAGCACACAAAGTATCGCAATATTAAATTCTTAATACTGAACAAATTGACAGTATGCAATGATACGGGTTAGATGTTGAGTTAGTTAGTTATAGTTAGCTGCTTTATATGTCGACATTAACAAAACATAGATATCTTTTTTATCTCATTTTGAATGTCTTTTTTAAAATGTTTTGTGTTTCTGTGTGTGTGTGTGTGTGTGTATTTAAATATAAGACTTTGTGCGTGTTTGTGTGCATTTAAGTGTAAGGCTTTGTGTGCTTGTGTTAGGTTATGAATTAATGAATGTGTTTGATTTAGTTTCCAGTGTGTACTTCGGCTTCGGTGTTAACTGATTCTTATGTACGAGAACGCGCTGTATAAAACCGTACAGAAGAATACGGACTGTATGTGGGTGTGTGTTTCAGTCTTTGTGTATGTGGTGTGAGGTGTCATTCATTGCCTGAGAGTCATTTGACCTCTAACCACACCCCCCACACACACCTCTTAAACTCACCAGACCAGCGGCTCTCAAACCCGGTGGTGCGCGTAACCCAAGGGGTAAGGGAAATTTAATGCAAGGGTTACCCATCGATAAGATGGTTGCCGGTTTGCTGAGCTTACATGTAAAGGGGTAACCAGCGGAATACTTTTCCCCCCCCCCCCCACCCCACCCCGACCCGCCCACCCTTTGGGGGTACAGTCGGGAAGAAGTCTGAGAACCTGTGCACTAGACAGTCTGGACCTGACGATATCAGGAGTTACGGAACTAACAACAAAATCCTTACATGTTGCCCCCCACCCCCCACACACGCACATCGTCAGACTTTACGCCACCGTGGATCTCTGTGATAACTCTCCAACCCACACACAGTCGACCGAGCTCTGAGTTGTCATCCGAGTCGACACTGGGGGTGGGGGGTAGGGGGGGGGTTGAGCGTACGTGACGTCATTGGACGTTATCAACAGTGGACGGCCTTCGTTTCGATTCTAGCCTAAAAGGATCTTATTTAAAATATACGTTTTTTTTTTAGCCTCCCCCCCCTCCCCAAACAAACATACACATACACTTACAAAATATATACTTCAAGCAATATCAACAGTTCATGTCATAGCTAGGGTTCGAAAATTACGCGTAAGATTGGCGCGTAAATTACGCGTAATTTACGCGTAAGTTACGCGTAAGTTACGCCTAAATTACGCGTACCACTAATTCCCAATTACTTGAAAATGTATATTCCTTTTGTTGCTCACGCTCACTGTTTGCTAGTAGGTGTATTTTTAATAACGTTTTCAAAGGTTTCAACTTGTAATTCACCGGCCATACTAACTTGCCCCGTCGTCCCACGTATTTCGTCGTGTACTGACTGCATCAGCGGCGGCCATCTTTGGCTGAGTAATACCGTCTAATACGGACAACGCGGGACGGGTGCAATGCGCCGCGAAATACGGCCGACGCGATCGACGGAAGCACTATACACAGTAAAATGTTTTCTATACGTTTCATGACATTTGGAACATATATTATTATAGATAATGTTTTAAAAAATAATTGGGTTTTTCCAGATTACAATAAAAAAAATTTCATGTCAGGGAAAAATGTTTTCTAAACGTTTCATGACATTTGGAACATATATAGATAATGTTTAAAAATTATCATTTATTTATTTTTTTTTTTGGATTTTTGGGTTTTACAACCTCCCCGTTTGGCTTGCGGCCGCTTGCCATACAGCTCATGGCGGCATTGTGTAGACAATTTTTATGATTTCGTCTTATTTTTAACCAGACTTTGGCTTCCTTATTGAAAATATTTATTTTATTATGTTTACTAAAACGATTAAAACAAACAATATACTGTGGCCGGATGTAGATGGTACTCCTAATCACTGAAATTAATTAATCGCCGCTGTTAACACAACGAATTGCGACAGAAACAATTAAAAATGGCCGTCAAATATGCATTTTTTAAATTACCGTAATTTACGCGTAATTTTCCAAAATTACGTCACCGTGAATTACGCGTAATTTACGGTAACTTACGCGTAACGTTACGCGACTTCGAACCCTAGTCATAGCAGAGATCATTCTCATAGATAGGTAAACGGCGTTTACCTATTTCCCCCCCCCATCCCTTTCCCACTCCCACGTGTTAAAAGGGCTCCACTTGCGGAAACATTTTTTTTATGTCATCTACGAGTAAAATCAAATCTGGAACTGGTCAGGATGACCTAGCTGAAAATGACTTAACAGT
The DNA here is from genome assembly GCA_021962125.1 of Bulinus truncatus. Lineage (NCBI taxonomy): Eukaryota > Metazoa > Mollusca > Gastropoda > Planorbidae > Bulinus > Bulinus truncatus. Next base: position 711,720 of record JAGDYQ010000251.1, read on the forward strand.
TGGGTATAGTCAAAGGTGAGGCCCAGGTTTTGAAAACTTTAGCAGCCCACTAGTTGGTTACTTGTGCTATGTTTTTATTTGTTGTTTTTTTTTTCATCACAGCCGAAACCCAAAGTCCAAAATGGCCATGGAGGCACCACGGGAGACATGAAGGGAAACTATAACCAACCAAGATCTGGAAAAAAATCGCCCATCATGTTTCTCACTGGACGTAGACCCTGGGACCCTCAGGTTGACAGTCGAGCACTATACCGCCCCACTCACGCACCCCTCCACCCCTCCTTACAGCCATGGATAAATCTCTCACTTTCTCTTTTATCCGTGTGATTTTGGAGAAAAGGTCGCAACATTATGACCAACCCATTCATTGCTGTTGTTATTCACCCAGTTCTTTCAAGTGCTCTGTGGCATGAGACGTGCAGGGACCAAACTAACCTTTTGCTTTTTTTTCACTGCAGCCAGGGGTGGCTCCTGGGAGACAACCGTTGTAGTAGTCCAGGGGCGGCCGTTACCGCAAGTTTTGGTAAGACATCATTAAATTATTATCGAAATATTTTTTGTTCTAAGACCAATTTTCTACAATGAAAACAGTTTTGCCCCCCCCCCCCCCGCCACTAGGTCAAAGTTTTGCCCCCCCCCCTTTAAAGTTATCTAGATCCGCCTCTGTAGTAGTCGACTCAATTTTTTCTAGTGCGGCCTCTGTTTCTTGTATTCTAGTATTGCTTGGGGTATTGTGGCATGAGACGTGCAGGGACCAAGCAACTTTCTGCTTTTTTCACTGCAGCCAGGGGTGGTCCATGGGAGACCATCAGGCTGTTAATAATTTCACGACAAAGTTTTTTATATTTATTACATAATTTAATTACATTATAATTTATTGCACGGTGGACTTATTGTATCTGGTTGTTAATTTGCCTTTTTTTTCAAATACGTTTTGTTGCGTTTTCAAATCAATTTGATGTCCAAATACATCAATGATTTTAATAGTTTGATGAAATATATTTAAGACATATGCAGATTTTTCGAAACCATCAGATAACTTCGGAGCTATTTTCTTATCGAGAGTTTTTATTTCTTTCCTTAGTCGATGCTTGAGTTTTCCACTTTTCCGTCGGTGTGATTTTATTGACACCGTATTGTAATATTTAATACCGATGTTTGAGTAAACCGATTTATTTGTCTGAGCTGGAAAAAAAAGTCATTTGCGAATTTTAAGATGTGGGATTTAAAGTTTGGATCACATGACTGGCTCAATCATTACTTGATGTTCTGGTCGAAATAAAAGGTGTAAATTCAGTAATAGCAGGACAAGCAGCAGTTCACCTTTCTGGCTGGTAGGTAAGGGATACCAGCCTTAGCTTGATAGGTGAGACTACAATTTTACGTGTTAAATCATGACAGGTATGGAAAATGAAATTAATAACAATAATTAAATAATAAGGACACGCTTATATCATGGTTAAACTTTGCGTGTAACATAATGAAAAAGGTTGGTTAAACTTTGCGTGCAACTTAATAAAAGAGGTTGGTTAATCTTTGCGTGTAACTACAAAAAAGGTTGGTTAAACTATTGCGTGTAACTAAAAAAAAGTATTTAAACTTTAATTTATTAATTTTTTAAAGTTACATCTCGCCGAATATTGCTAGTAAAATATTTTTAAAAGTGTGAAAACGGATATAGCGAGATATTACACAAAGATTAAAAAATAATTTATTTGGAAACATATTTAATGGTTTTTAAGTAATTTATTTCTTCACGCTCTTACAAAAAAAGTAACAAATTAAGTTTAAGTTATTTTGTAAAAGTTTATAATTTTCTTTTTTCGTTCCAGCAGGGACGTTTTAAGGTCATCGTAGGCCCTCCCCGACTTCATTTTTTAATATCTTTCAAGAATGCACATGTTTTCACTTTATGTTCTGGCTTTCGTAGGCCCTTGAGAAGTCCGTAGGGCTTAGGCACAGTGCCTACTGTGCCTAGTTGATAAAGCTGCCCTGCGTTCCAGTTTCCACATTTTGTAATTTTTTCCCCGATGTTATTTATTTATCACTTTATCTTCATCACTCCAACATGACAAAAATGTAAAAAAAAAATGTTCAACCAATTTTATCAGCTTTAAATTAGTTCTGAAGTGTTCATTTCGAGAAAAGAACTAACAATCTTTTGGATTTTTTATGACTTATCCTGTGTGTCAGCGTTATCCTTTTTTCTGCTCATATAGGTCAGACCAACCATGGGTGAACTACATCCCCTCGGGCTGTATACGACCCACCGGACTGTTTAATACGTCACGCGACCAGTCTCTCGTTTCAGTGTGAAGCACAGCTCTATTATTTCATCTCATGACGTCTGCAATTCATTGACATTAGTTCGTGTCAACACTCTGTCAATACTCTGTCAATACTCTGTCAATACTCTTTCAATACTCTGTCAATACTCTGTTGTCATCTTCTCTTGGTCCGGCCCGCCCGGGTCAAATTTACGAACCCCAGTCTGGCCCGCGACTCAACCAAGTCAGCCCCCTAACTGGGCTTAGACATTGGACAGCGCCCATGTGATGAGATGAAATTTAAATAAAGTACATCCACGGAGTCAGAGCCGTTACAACGTTTATTTGGGACCCTAGACAAAAGGAACATTTTGGTGCCCTAGGCAAAGGAACATTATGCAGCCCTAGGCAAAGGAACATTATGGAGCCCTTGTCAAAGGAACAATTCGGGGCCCTTGGCAAAAGGAACATTTTGGGGCCCTAGGCAAAGGAACATTTTGGGGCCCTAGGCAAAGGAACATTTTGGGGCCCTAGGGTGCTCTAAGCATCTGCCTAGTTTGCCTTTCTCCAAAAACGGCTCAATACAAACACACTCTACACGCGATCAAACAAACACAAGCGCAATAATATACTCTATAAAGAGGATTGTGGTGAATTTTCTACTAGGGTAGATTTTGAGTTTAGCTAGTCGGCGCGAAACTTTAAAGTAGGGCACCAGCGTTGATGATGGTCTAAATCTGTCTGTTGGTGTGTGTGTGAGTGAGAGAGAGAGGTATCTTCGACAGTAATTTGACTCCTAAATACCCCAGCCACATACAAACACACACACACACCCTCTCTCTCTCTCTCTTTCTCCTTCACGACAATACGACCGTCTCGATGTGACGATATCGAATTCTGTCCCAACACAATCCTCCATGTTGCTACAGACCATTAGACTACGCCACCGTGGATCTCTCTGATTACTCTCCAACCCCCATACAGTCGAGCTTTGAGTTGACACCCGAGTCGATACTGGGGATTGAGAGTACGTGACGTCATGTCACGGTATTAACGAGACTTCCAGAGGCCTGAGTTTAGACTGGCAGGTTTACATTTAAATTGTCAGATTTGTTTTCCCCTCATAAGACTTAAAACATCAAGCAATGAAGAAATATGTTTATATTCGGACCTACAGGTATATAATATCTCCAAATGCTGGTGTACCTATCTATATCTTTTCATTATAATTGTTTTGCTTTCTAAAATATCTTTATTAACATAATTTAAGAAAAATAAATTGATCTTAACATTCACATATAATTGTTATGATCTGGCGTACTATTATTATGAGATATATTTACAAATATGGAAATTTCTTGAAACCATAACATTTCGTCATGCATAGAATAGATATATGTTCGTATTTCTCAACATTTTGTATCAGCTCATTCGTTATATGTTGTCATAATTGCTACCAATCATTCATTAGTATTGTTCGAGGCTGTCATAGACTATATTAGAGCTGGCCGGAAGTCTGGCACAAACCTTACCTGCCGTTTGTAAGAAGTGGTAGGTGCGTGGTCACCTTGCCTTTTTCTAGCTAATGGCAGGACCAAGAACACCTTTGACAGCATGGTAGAGGACACCCTGCGTGAGCTGGCCAGTTGGGAGGGGGAAACTCAAATACCCTGCCTGTATTGTAGCAGGTGTATATCCTTCGACCTTAACAGGTATGTTTAATGCAAAACTATCAAGAGGCGGACGGCCCGTTTTACCAATATATAGCTTCAAGCATATGCTTCTGAAGTTAGTTAACCACTGAATGAAGGGGAGATAATTTTTAAAGAAAATGTATATGTGTTAGTGCAATGTCAAGTTAACCCCAGTTTAACGGGGGGAGGGGGGGGGCTCTGTCCGAATATCATATGCGGGCCCTGGAGTTTAGTTTCTTACAGAAAAGGTGGAAATAGACGCGTCTCTACCTTCAAGATTGGGGGAGGGGGAATGGGGGGCGTGGAGAGTTCGCCCCTGGCTACCACCTGGAAAGGTCGCCACTGACAAACCGATATAAAATACCCAAAATGAGCGTCTAATTTTAAAATGATTGCGTCAATACATGTGAGTACATGTCATTACATGTCAGCACATGTCAATGTCAATACATGTAAATACATGAATTACACTTGAAAGATGGATATAAACATGATCTGTTCAGAATATACTGAGCTGTGGAAATAACCTCACACAGAGATCCACGAAGAACATTTTGAAAACTTCTTTTTCTATCCCTTAACCCGTGGATGGGTCGTTGGGGCACCGTTGTTGACTGAAAACTAGTAGGTTTTCAGTCATGGTGTATCTGGGGCAGGAAATGCTTGGCGGCGCCCAACCCTCTCCAAGCTTGACCACAGCCGGTTTCCTCCTTATCGGTGGCCCGCCTTGATCACGGACACGTAGCCGTTGGGCTCACATTTGATCTCGTCCGCCCTGGCCGGTGACTTCAACTTGGAAGTTCATTTGCCCAGTGGTGCCGTGCCAGCACCACCCACCCTCACGCGGTTTAGCCGGTCAGCTGAGACCGTTGCCCAGGGTGTGGCGCGGGGAGCCACAACGTGAGAGATTCAAAAGATGAGCGAGGACCAGTGAGCTTGACCACCGAGGGTGCAGCTGTCAGAGCATCAAAGGTACTACCTCCGCCCAGAGCCCTCTATACACCAACTACCAACCCTTGAAACAACAATTTCTAAAGTTCACTTGACAGAGCTGGCATAAATAGTTAATATTACTTCATTTTGATGGTTGTCCAAAAAGTCTAGTGAATTCTCTTTATTATTTAGACGTATAAAGCATGCGTCTTTAATGTTCTTTTTTTTTTTTTTAATTTTTTTTTTTATTTTTTTTTTTTAACGCCGCCATTGCCAGCATGGTAGGGTGTAGTGTGCCTACCACACCAGCACCGTTGGCGGCGCTGATGCACGCCTAGCCATGCCTACAGAGCGGCGGGGGTGAGTGTACCCGCTATCATCTGCAGGATGGCAGAAAGATGGTTTTAATCTTTGCCCAATATTGCCAGACCAGCAGGGTGTGTGTACTGCCGATCGGCCAGAATGGCAAGGAACGGGGTTTTTCCTGCCACTCGGACAGAGGGGAGGGTGTAGTGTGCCTGTACCCTCAGCCCGAAATGGCAGGCTGCGCGGGTGTGCTTGAGTGGGACAGAGAGGAAGGGTGTTGTGTGCCGACCACATCCGTCACCTCCGCCAGCTGTGAATACTGCGGTCTCGGATAATCCTCATTGATCACAGTACCACCACCCTCGCAAGTAAATGGTTTTTTTCCTGACTAGAGAACCCCTATGATCAATCCCCCGTGGATCATGGTATGTCTCTCAGACCAGGAAGGAGAGATCACAAAATAAATTTTAGTGATACTCCCAAAAAATAAGCTATTCTATAGACGCTAAACTATTTTGAGAAAACAACTGTATTAGATTTTACTAGTATAATAACAAAAGCAAAGTTTTATCTGATTTGTATAAGTTAAAATTTTACTTATATTTTGATGAGTCCACTGGCTGTAAGTAATAAAGAGCAGAATAATTACAAATAAAAACAAAATAATTGCATTTGTTAAAATAGCATGCCGCAGACAAAAAAAGTGAAACAGAATAAATTGTGAATAAAAAAATATTTTAGCGCTAGTTACCTCCCTCTAAAACTTTAGGATGTAGGACGACAACCTTTAACGTTTTTATTCAAGTAAGATATATATATATATATATATATATATATATATATATATATATATATATATATATATATATATTAAACATTTTATTTAGTATTTTTTGGTATTTATTATATTTGAATGTAGCGTAGTCAGTCTGTATGTACATTAATTTCAAACAGTAAATAATTATTCTTCACTTTCCACATTAAAAACATTCCCATATGTGTTTTATAGTGTATTTGAGAGATGGACTTTTCATTCTTACTTGGGCATGAACAATTACATTATTATTATCTGTATATCTGCAAGACGTCATAATCGATTTATCTATCTATCTGTTATCGAACTGTGCTCAATGTCCGCCTATCAAACCCATTAATTAAAGAAATGTAAAGTTATCCTAAAGGAGAATAAATTGCACCGAATGTCTGTCTTATCATTACAATATCACAGTCAGACGATTGACCGGCATGGCCAGATTTCTTAAAATCTGTGTGTAAAAAAAAAAATAACATAGCAAAGAAACAACGGAGCAAACAGGCAATGCGTCCCAATATGCAAAACACAATGTTGAGATTTAGCTGGCGATGCCGAGGAGGAATCTTGTCAGTCTCTTTGGGCATCGAATCTCAGATGCTGTTTTGTTAAATATCAGAAGTTTTGCTTATACCCTCCAACCCCCTCCCCCCTCCCATTTCACCCGCCAGAAGGAAAGTTGTTGTAGCAATGTGCAAGAGAGGAGGAGGGGGCGTATAGTTGATAACGCATAGAATTTTTCAGGTCATGGTGAAAGTTCCCCCCATGTATCCCGTGGTGCCTCCATGACAATCGCCATTGGTGGGTATGGACCATATCGGTTTATATGATCTAAGAGATAAACATCTCATTCGCACAGGGCGACGGTTGGTCTTAGACCCATGAGTCCTCAGTTCGCTAAGTCCAACCAGCATCTCAATAGGTACAAGTCGGTGGGAATTTCTTTGCCTAGAACCGAAACCCCCCCCCACCCTCCCATACCCTAATGTTCTTTGTCTTGGGCCCTTCCCCAAAATACAGTTTACTATGGCCCCATTACCCCTCCCCCCCATGTATGTATGCCTGGGGAGCCCGTAAAAAGAAAAAGAAAAATTGTCCGCTACAGACGATACCTGACTTGATGCACGTAAGGTTATATACCACAATTGATAAAAAAATGTCATTGTCCTTCTGTATTTCCCGCTCCCATATGCGATAAGGAAGTCACACAATACAGAATACACCGAGACGCAATGCCCTTGTAATTGTTAATAAAGAAGAGCTCTCTTTACAAATATTCTAACTTGCATCTCTCTTCTTTCAGCCTTGAAAAATCTGCACAAAAGGTAAATTATATCTTGTTGAATCGTACACTTTAAGTGCATATTAATATATTTTAATTTCATTTTTCGTTTTTTTTTCACCAGCCAAATGTATATGAGTCCGTCCAATACCAGGACTGCCCCCATATTTCACGTTCTCCTTATCCCCAACCCGTAAAGTGTCAACAAGAGCTGTTGTCAGCAGATCAAAGATCAAAGCGACCCCGCGCTTACAAATTAGACCGTTGCCTTCGAAATCACTATGACGATGGCAGTGGCTAGACAAAAGAGCAAATTCCCAACTATGGCCACCGATCGAAAATAAAGTCCTTCGGGGAAGAAACTCTGTCAGACTTATCCCCAACCCGTAGAGAGTCAATGAGAGCTGTGGTCATCGGATCAAAGATCATGTGTTTAGGAGCTGGACAAAGGTGCGACTTCCGACCATGACCACTGGTCGACAACAGTGTCCTCGGGGAATAAACTCAGTCAGGCTTTGACGTCCTAACGTTTCCCCTCCCCCATTCCACACCCACCTCACTCAGGGCGGGACAACCGATCAAGGATGATTGACATAATGTGTTAACATGGACTCATGATCTATGAGCTAGAATTAGTTGTAGATTAAAGTTAGAGTAAGTTGTAGAGTGTAGTGTACAACCTAATTGGGAGTTAAGACAGAATATTGTGGATAGATTGGGGGCTAGAAGATTGTAGATAGATTGGGGGGTAGAAGATTGTAGATAGGTTGGGGGGTAGAAGATTGTAGATAGATTGGGGGGTAGAAGATTGTAGATAGATTGGGGGGTAGAAGATTGTAGATAGATTGGGGGGTAGAAGATTGTAGATAGATTGGGGGGTAGAAGATTGTAGATAGATTGGGGGGTAGAAGATTGTAGATAGATTGGGGGGTAGAAGAATGTAGATAGATTGGGGGGTAGAAGATTGTAGATAGATTGGGGGTAGAAGATTGTAGATAGATTGGGAGGTAGAAGATTGTAGATAGATTGGGGGGTAGAAGATTGTAGATAGATTGGGAGGTAGAAGATTGTAGATAGATTGGGGTAGAAGATTGTAGATAGATTGGGGGTAGAAGATTGTAGATAGATTGGGGGTAGAAGATTGTAGATAGATTGGGGGTAGAAGATTGTAGATAGATTGGGGGTAGAAGATTGTAGATATAGGGTGAGACAGCAGTCACTGAGTAGTTTTTAGATTTATTATTGGATTATAATTAATATGACATGATTTTGTTGCGTAATAAACATTGACGTATTATATATGTTATATTATATATGTTTTAATTAAATTTATTTACTTGGATTATTATGAATGGGTAGAGGTAAATCAAAATAAACAGACTTCGTGTTTTCTGATTTATTTAAAATTTTAAGATTATTTTGCTTTTAAAGTTAAGGATTGAGTACGTGATTGCGTTAAATGTAATCTACTCATCCTCTGACAGGGCGAGATATGTTTTTTTTAAAGAGATGAAACATTTCAAGTTGACCAACGAATGACTTGATGAGCTGATCTTTTGCAAAGATAGATTCAATTCCGTCTCAATTCCGTCTCAATTCCGTCTCAATGCCGTCTCAATTCCGTCCAACATGACAAAAAAAAAATCACAAATCACTGACATTCTCTATTTACTGTGTGTCGTCTTCTCTCACTTCGCCTCTCTCTCTCTCCCTCTCTCTCTCTGCCTCTCTCTCTCTCTCTCTCTCTCTCTCTCTCTCTCTCTCTCTCTCGCTCTCTCTCTCTCAATCGTTTACTGAGATCGAATATCTTGAGATATTTAGTCTGACGAGAGATAACGGAAGTTGTTCACGTGAACGCCGATCATTGCCGAACCTCTAATGTAACGAGCTGATTGACATTTTTTTTTATGATTAGTTTTGAAACAAAATAAAATACACAGTCGGATTTATGAGTTGACCACGTGAATCTTGAAACTAACGAAGAGAATAGGGGGGGGGGGGTTGATTTCTTTTAATCAGTGAAACTGAATCCTGTAACAGTGATTGTCAGGTACTCATTGGAAGATCTATGGATGGACAGGTGGGTTCTCACCCCCAGGCTATATTCTACGCCGTTCAAACTTCCATCCCATAATTTCATCTGTAGGGGAACAATTGAAAAAACAAAGCAAAACGAAAGAGAACGATTGAATATGACAACCAGTGAGTGAATATGACAAACAGCGAGTGAATATGACAACCAGTGAGTGAATATGACAACCTGTGAACGAATATGACAACCAGTGAGTGAATATGACAACCATTAAATTGATATAACAACCCTTGATTTAATTTTACAACCATTGATTTGATCTAAAAACTTTTGATTGAATATGACAACCACTGATTTAAAATAGCAACCAGTGCTTTAATATGAAATTCATTTCATAGACAACCGCCGATTACGTATTTAAGATGATTCATTTATAAACAATGTTATTGATTTATATTTATTTGTAATCTAACATATCCTCAAATCAGTAAACATCTCCGCCCCCCCCCACACACAACTAATTACATATAAAATTGATATATAGAGACATATACATATAGTTCACAACCAATTGATACCTTTCATCCCACCCAGATGTCTGCTGCTTCAAGCCACTGACTACTGGGAGCCCTACCTGAACAGGTCGTGGATACGCCTAGAACCATCGAGTTTCTCATCGAATCTGGATTTCTTACATATCTATTTCGGTTACTTAAATACGACATTTAAGGTAAGTCGTTGTTTGTTTTGTTTGTTTTATAATGTAGACAAGTGGTAGATGTAAATAAAAAAAAGAAGAGATCCAAGATTTCTGGAGCAAAACATGTCAGGTTCCAAGATTTCTGGAGCAAAACATGTCAGATTCCAAGATTTCTGGAGCAAAACATGTCAGATTCCAAGATTATTGGAGGAAAACATGTCAGATTCCAAGATTATTGGAGGAAAACATGTCAGATTCCAAGATTATTGGAGGAAAACATGTCAGATTCCAAGATTATTGTTTTGTTTTGTTTTTTTTTAAATTTTAACAAGGTAAATGGGTGACAAATGGGGGTCAAATGGGGGTCAAATGGGGGGGTTAAATGGGGGTCAAATGGGGGTCAAATAAACGTCAAACGGGGGTCAAAAGGGGGACAAATGGGGCTCAAGTGGGGGACAAATGGGTGTCAAATGGGATAGCGCTCCGCTAGTGTAGTTAGCGTTAGTGTAGCCTGGGGGTGGTAAGGGGGGGGGGCTCTAAAAATGCAGCACTATACTGGTAGAGCAAAATATCTAATTTGAGAAAACGTCACCCTCCTCGCTGGTGGCAAAGTGGCACCCAGGGCGGACTGCCCCCCCCTCTCCCACCCCTACCTAGTAACGCCACTGCCATGGTCAGAAAGTGGAGGGACCACTAAATAGAAACATCTGTATTAGGTATTACTCTCAGTCATACAAGTATTTTTTTTATTTTATTGATGCTAAAATTATATTATTTACAAGCGGTGGCCGAATGAAGCTGTCGCCTGGATTCGAACCAGTTAACTATACCAAGCTAATCGGGCACTCAGACACAGAGTACCACCTCATCACCCACGTATCTATATTTAGCCGCGACTGTATGATGATGATGTACTGAGAGAGAGTTAAGAATGAATCATGACCTATATACGATTCTTTTCATTGCAGACCGGAAGATATATAAGAATAAGGGCAGACAAATCTTACAGGCATGATCAATTACTGTCTCAGAAAAGAAAAAAAAATATCAAACATGGATTTTAAAAAAAAGATGGACGTGGAAACGAAAGAAAACGAGATTAAAACATTCCAGTTTTTATTTTTTTTTAAAACGGCTTCATGCATTGTAGGATGTCAAAGGTCGTTTTCTAATAACTTTAATCGTACAACATTTATCTATGTGATATAGCCAGAGTTGTTAGAATGGATTGGCAAACAAGACCGTACGCCAAGAACCACCCCACTGCAAAAAAGGGGGTTCCCTTCAATTATTGATTTATATTTAATCTGATGCTTAGAGGGCCCCCGATTACTTCGGACCCCACTCCCTACATCTTTGGAAATGTATGTCTAGGGGGGTACTTAAAAACCAGGATGAGAGACTACGGTCGTGAGGTAAAAGCGCTTGACTAACGACCTTAAGGTCCCTGGTTCAATCTCCGGTGAGGACAATAGATTTTCAGGTCACGGTTAAAACTCCTCGCCATATCTCCCGTGGCGCCTCCATGGTTCTTACATTATCGGCTATTGGTGTGGATGAAAAAAGGGCCCATTCGTGGGTTAAAGGATCCAAGAGATTTCAAACGCACATTAAGAAATAGGGCCCTTAAATTATCTAAGAACGGGTTTGGGTCTTATCTCTCTGAATCTGTTGTTGATAACATTTCGTATCGACATTCCTTTAGGCTGTACCTCTCCATTTATTATTTGTTTATTTTATTTTTAGTTTGTTTCAGCGCGTTCTACGTTTAGATATTTTAATCTAATGAAGAAAAAAAAACACCCACCCCTTCTCTCCCCTCACCCTCTCACTCCCCCCCCCCACGTCTACTGACCATTCCCATTCATTAAATGGTCATCTTGCGATGACCAGCACTGACCAGCCACTCTAACGGCTAGTGAGCAAATGATCACTACCTATCAAGACTTGAGACAGGAGCAATTTGTTTTCGCAAGGGGTAAGTAAACACATAAAAAAAAAAAAACTAGGTGGGGGGGGGTATAATGGGGCGCATTGGGGTGGAAAGTCAGCTGCGCATGTACGAATCTGAATATTTTTTTTTGGAGAGATCTGAGCAGATAATTTTTAAATCTTCATCCAGAAGCCATTGCGTTATCACATGATCATTGCCTGACCAACCAATTTACAATCATACGATAAAATAGGAAAAAAAAATCCAAGTTACAATTCGAAGATGTTGAAAGTTATTCCCCCCTCTCTTCCCCCAATCCCCCCCCCCCTGTAGTTCAGTGGTTGATGTAGTTATCAAAAGGTCGAGGGGTTAACGACGACAGCGCCCCCAAGTTAACCCAGTCATAAATAACTGGGTGTGTTTGGATAAGTTATTCACTATTTGGTTCGATCAGAGACAGTTCAGAAACGAAATCTTTATGAAATGTTTAGTTTCAAAGAGCTATATTTTTTTAATTAATTGAACCAGTTCAGTGGCTCTGAAAGTGTGAGCAGTGTCACTCCGATGTGTCACGGGCTGATCTGTAGTGGGTCGCCGAAATTTTTAAAAATAATGTCCTTACCAGGAATCTACACAATTAAATGAAATCTTAATTTTTTTTCATTCTTTAAGGTGGGTCGCCTAAACAGAAATGGTTTTCTAAGAATCTCAAAAGCTAGATAAACACTGAACTAGTACAATGGTATCCACACATACGTTCGATCATAGCCGCATGTCAGTCACTTATTATTACCATATACATGTACTTTAAATTACTTTTAAAAATACCATAAACAATTCGACACTATTTACTAAAAAAATAGTATGACATCCTCCCTTCGCTTAAAATTTCCTTTCAGGCTGCCGACCACTGCTATATGACAGGGGTCGGCAACCTGCGGCTCGCGAGCCGCATGCGGCTCTTTCAATGTCAAATTGCGACCTAATCAAAAGCCATAATATTGAAACAACAATTTTAGTGGCTCTTTAAAAAACTGAGAAAAATGTAAATTATAATTTTTTGGCTCTTCCGACTCAAAAGGTTGCCGACCCCCTGCTATAGGAGTTTGGGGTATGCACTTAATCAACGATTGACCTAGATATCTCTAAAAGTTCTCTTCTGCTTATCTCCCCAGTTCAATCATCGAAAAAAAGCCACATAATAATTAGTATTTGCTTCTCGTCTCGTTTTTCTTGGACAGATAAAAAGTTAACAATAAAAGGAATTTATCATAAAGATATGACCTTTGAACCACTTTCTGGTGTGTGTGTGTGTGTGTTTAATTTTTTTGAAATAGAAGATTTGAAAGGGCGATTCCTGTGAATCCCAATATCATCATGTTCAACACATCAGTTGTAGACTTCGTCTTCTCAGACAAACTTCAAGGGGAGGATACAAAAAAAAAATCAGAAACAGGCTGAACTTGCTTTTGTTATCATAAGATCGATTTTTTTTTTTAGGCATCACATCATTCACATGGGATCGTCGTGAAATCACTCTGACCTTTGACCTCTCAAGCCACGCCCACCTAATGCATTTTGTGCGTGTGTGGTAGCGCTGGTGTTGTGCATGGAATGTCAATGAAACAGAAAACACACACACACACACACACACATACACACGCGCGCATACATAGTGTAAGCGAATACCTATTTCTTGCTTACACTGCGTGTGTTATATACAGAGAGGTGGGGGGGGGGGACTAAACAGATCCTAAAATTGCCTTGATTGACGTTTCACGTCCATACAGCTGTAAGTCAGGATGGGAACATTGAAGATCACGCGTTCAAACCTCTGTCACCTCACAGTCTTCAACATGGTCATACCGGTGGGGATGGGTGGACAGACTGTGCCCGCATATCCAGACCCACCGACAGAAATTTCGGGGCCCCATGGAATGGGCTGCTACGCCCCCCCCTCCGTCGTGCTGATAATAATATTTTCAAAAGTTGATTGGCCAGCTCAGTCCGGGCCCCTAAAACTCACCGGGCCACTTGGCATTTGCTCCCCTGCCCCCTTTCTCGGCGGAACTGCGCATATTCCCCCCCCCTCAACTTACGCCCAAAAAAACCTTAATAAGAAACAATACGGCAGGGGCGTTATGGTTAGGCAAACTAAATGGATGTCTAGCCCCCGCCCCGCCCCCATCCCAGTCTTCAATGCCACGCACACCCATCCTCAGAGCCACAAGGAAAGGTAATCTGAGGAGCACTTGTCAGGAACCCTAAACCTCATTTGATTCAACAGTTGGTGGTCGTCAACAGGGGCCCCCCACCGACGCTCAAAGATTTCTGTCTATCCGGCCTACTCTTTGATGTCATGCTGGTTAACTGGATATCCGCACAGACAACGGGCTATGCAAATAGCTTTATTCTCTTCCCTGCTCCACGGCACTCAGTTCTAAAATAAGATAAATGTATTGTGATTAGGGTTCGAAGTCGCGTAACGTTACGCGTAATTTACGGTAACGTAATTTTAGAAAATTACGCGTAAATTACGGTACTTTAAGAAATGCATATTTGACGGCCATTTTTAATTGTTTCTGTCGCAATTTGTTTTGTTAACAGTGGCGATTAATTAATTACAGTGATTACCATCTACATCCGGCCACAAGCCTAAATCGGAAGTATTCGTTTGGTAAAACAGCGTAAACCGCACAGTATATTGTTTGTTTATATCGTTTCAGTAAACATAATAAAATAAATATTTTCAATAAGGAAGCCAAAGTCTGGTTAAAAATAAGACAAAATCATACAAGTTTTCGATTAAGTACACAATGTCGCCATGAGCTGTATGGCAAGCGGCCGCAAGCCAAATTGGGAGGTAATAAAATAAAAAAAAATAATAATAATTTAAAACATTATCTATATATGTTCCGAATGTCATGAAACGTATAGAAAACATTTTACTGTGTATAGTGCTTCCGTCGATCGCGTAGGCCGTCTTTTGCTGAGTTCGGCACCCGCGGCGGCCGTATTTCACGGCGCATTGCACCCGTCCCGCGTTGGTCGTATTAGACGGTATTACTCAGCCAAAGATGGCCGCCGCTGATGCAGTCAGTACACGACGAAATACGTGGACGACGGGCAAATTAGTATGACCGGTAAATTACAAGTAAAAATATTTGAAAACATTATTAAAAATACACCTACTAGCAATCAGTGAGCGTGAGCAACAAAAGGAACATACATTTTCAAGTAATTGGGCATTAATGGCACGCGTAATTTGGCGTAAATTACGCGCGCCAATCTTACGCGTAATTTTCGAACCCTAACCAGCGTTGATCGCGTGTACCGTCTTTTACTGAGTTCGGCACCCGCGGCGGCCGTATTTCGCGGCGCATTGCACCCGCCCCGCGTTGAGGAATTAGTCATCCAAAGATGGCCGCCGCTGATGCAGTCAATACACGACGAAATACGTGGCCGATGCGGACGACGGACAAATTAGTATGACCGGTTAATAACAAAAACAAACCTTTGAAAACATTAAAAATACACCTACTAGCATAGCAATTAGTGAACATGAGCAACAAAAGGAACACACACTTTCAAGTAATTGGGCATTAATGGCACGCGTAATTTTGGCGTAACTTACTCGTAATTTACGCGTAAATTACGCGCGCCAATCTTACGCGTAATTTTCGAACCCTAATTGTGATACAAAATGTGATTGATTGATACAGAAATGGACAAAAGTATAATAAAAGTGGAAAGTTTCATGAAATTAAAAAAAAAATCCTTAATCCATCACTTGCTAATTTTGTGTGTTCGATGAGTCCATGAAAGAATGATTTGTGTATTTCTTAGATAGGACGAGAGATGGAAACTTAGCTGTGCTTCCCCCCCCCCCTTTTTTTTTCCTGCCTAGCGTAGCCAGCAGTGTAGTAGCCTTGATGGGAGACATAATAGTACCCAAATATCCAGAACTAGTAGATCGGGCTGCAGCACGAAGTCCCGGCTAACTCACTACCAGACGCCATCCAACCACCAGTCCACCTTATCTTCAGACCTTTTGTTTTTAATTCATAGGTGTATTATGTTAAAAGTAAAAAAAAAAATTAAAAAAAAATCTCTGAAGTTATCGCAAGCAACATCTTTATAAAATTTCTTTGTTTTTATTTCGTGCGTTTGAGTAAATAAAACTTTCTTATTGATTTATTTCATACATAATTTTACCAAAATCTCTTTTTTTTAAATTACTTCCCCTGTTCTATTGATATTTTTGAAGATCTGTTATTGGCGGCTAGACTGAGGGAGTGAAGGGAGGTAATACAGTATCACTAAAAGTTTATCAAATCGCCCAAAATAAAACAAACATCGAGAGTATGACGTCAGTGAGGGCTATTTTTAGAGTTCAACGTTCACCATTGTGTTTCCAGACGATTGTGGCCCAGCCAGTTGCTGGTGAAACCTACGGAATCAAGTGGAGATAATCACCTTGTAGTTCCGAGAGTTCATTCCCCTTGAAATGTTATTTCGTTCGCAGTTATGACTCCTGAAATGACCAATTTGCTTGGGTTTATAGTCATTTGGACTAGGTTGCTTCTTATCAAATCAGAGTTTATATTTCTAGTGAATAGTTTTGTTTTTTTTAAATAAAAAAAAATGTAAAAGAGCGAAACAAATTGACTTAATGATTTAGTAGCAAGCCTTCCGCCAGCTACTCTTTCACCCCTTCCTTCCTAAAACATTACTGTATCCCTAAGGACAGGGGGTGGGGGAGGGAGGGGGCGCACTACAATGTTTTCGAATCGCACCTCCCTTAGCTGCAGCCCTATCAGTGCTATTGCCACAGTGAAGTTAGAGATTTCGAAGTGGGAAATTCGTGATACAGTAATTAAATTTGTTAGAAACGTGTTGCTGATTCTTCTGTAAACAGAAACGCCCCCCCCCCAACCCATTCTCTCCCGCCCCACTTTTCTAAGATGGGAGAGGGACGGGGGATTCAGCTGTAAAGTTCACGGAGGTCACCTGTATACCATTTCAAAGGAATGGTTCAATGCTTATGATACCGAAAAATTTTTCTAAGCGGACCAGTGTGTGTGTGTGTGTGTGTGTGTCCCCGTTACGATGCGATGAAATCTCCTAGATCCTATAAGCCAATAATGGGTCGAATTTTCATCCACACCATAGTTGATAGTGCAATAACCATGTAGGCACCACGGGAGAATTGAGCAACGACCTGAAATATCGATAGGTCCTCACCGAAGATCGAGTCAGGGATCCCTAGATCGAAAAACCGAGCGCTTTACCGCACGAGCATACGACAACCGCAACCAGTGTCACCTTTACATTGTGAAAAAGTAAAGTTCCCTTAGCCCTAACGGGCCATCGGGGCAGAAGAAGTGTAGAATTCACCTGTTTCTATAAACTCGGCATATGAAGGTAATGTGTGGTTAGCACAACGCCCAGCCGCCTTTACTTCCCCATCTTAAGTCAGGTACACCCATTTAAAGTTGTGTGTATTTGTTGGCCGATTTTGCACCAATGTTAACCTGGAAAAATTCCATGGGCCTCACCGAGGATCGAACCCAGGACTCTCAGGTCGAAATTAGAGTATCTACACCACTCGATAATTCGTCCCACACTATTACATTGTAGTCGAATTTAATCAGTGCTAGATTCTTGCAACAAGATATAATGCCAAACAAATCAATACTAAACAAAGACCTCGTGTTTGGGACAGATGGCTGAATGGTGTAGATAATTGACTCTCGACCTGAGAGTCCTGGGTTCGATCCTCGGTGAGACCCATGGAATATTTCCAGGTGGAATTTTCCAGGTGAAATTTGTTTCAAAGTCGTTCCAAAAGTCCACCCATCTTTAAATAGGTACCTGACTTTTTTTGGGGGAGTAAAGGCGATTGGGCGTTGTGCTAACCACACAATCCCTTCATATGCCGAGGTTATAGAAACAGATGAATTCTACACGTCATCTGCCCCGATGGCCCAACTGGACTTAAGGAACTTTTTTTACCTTGTGTTTTTACTAATGTATTGACCTATATTTCCCCTTCCTCAGTTCGTCATTCCCATAATTCTGGTGATCGTGAGTAACACGGTGCTCATCTGCTGCCTGTACCACAGGCGCAAACTGTTCGTCAGGCACGTGCAGGTCAACGGAGACTCGTCGCGCAGCGCCGTGAAGGACGGCCGGGTCACGCCCATGGTGCTGGCGGTCACGTGGACGTTTGTGCTGAGTCACGTTAGTATTTTTAATGAGGTCACGCTTAGTTTTACCCTCATCTTTGGCAGTTCTCTCAAAAAGTTGTTTTCACTTCATTCTGGGGGGCCCACCGCTAGGCAGAGGGATCTTGAAAAACTTGTCGAATCTTTGGTGCACTCTTTGCTATAAAATTGACAGCCGGTGGATATATGGGGCCCCCGGATTTTAATTGATTGCCAAGGGGTATTTGAAGAATTTCTAGCGGCTGCCCATTTTCTTTGAATTTGTATTATGCTCTAACTTTAAAAAATAAATAAACACAGCTTATGAGTTTATCCAAACATAAAAAGCAGAAAGCTTATTGGATAAAAAAATCAAAACTGAAATTAATATTAAGGTATATTAAATCTTCAAATTTACAAAACAAGTGTTGTCGATCATATACATTGTATCAAGTAAGACTGCGGCTGTTAGTATCAACATATACTTACATTAGTCGGCTCTATTGAATCAAATTAGTAACCACGATTTGGGCTAATTGTGGTTGTTTTTTATCTTGCTCTTCCTACAATCTAGACTTTTTCAGAAGAACCCATTAAGGACAACACAAATTATCAGCAAGGATAAAAAAAATATTATTTACACGTGAAATGACTGAATTCAATAGTAAAAACTCAAATGAGATAATTATGTACGAGAAAGAAGCAATGCACTTTGATGAACAGCCATAAAGAGTAGAAAATCTAAGGGAATCAACTCAATCTCCATTTATTGTTTGGTCCCAATGCTGCATTTCAGAGTTATGTTTCCTTTCTCCCTTCTTCACTGGCTTTATACCTCGTTAACTTATTCTAATTTTGTTTTCACATTCCTTCGAACTTTATTTAACTGCTGACATACTATAGCACCCATTTGGGGATACAGTTGTGAAAAAGGTTGTGAACAACTGTGCAAGAATCATAGCGAGCGACAAAAACCAAAATAATCTAAGATACTAAAAGTCAAACGTATCTCAACAATTTTGTTTCGTTTCTCTACGACATTTTTATATCATTATAAATACATCTGTAGTTATATTTTTTATACATATATTTCCGCTCTGCAGGTGTTCGCCGTGACGCAGGTGTTCCTGCACCTGACAGGTGTGCAGGATCCCTGCACGCAGTGGTGCATCAACTTCAACCAGTTCTGCGACTTCATCTACACCCTGACCTCGGCCACCAACTTCCTCCTGTACTACGCCTTCGGCAAAAAATTCCGCAAGCTCACGAGGGTATTCTTCAGCCAGGGCGTGTGCTCCAGGACGGGGCAGAGAAACTTCCGACTGTCCTCTCGGTCGAGCAGGTCAAGGTCGGTGTGACTGGGTCTGTGACCTAGCTTCCATGCCTGTTGATTACCGTGTTGATATTCAGTTAATGTATTATTGATATTTGAATTTCCCCCTTGTTAACATTTGCTCATTACTACAACAGATTAAAAAAAAAACATAACAGCAACAAGAAATTGATGTTTAAAAAAAAACATTGAAATATCAAGATTGGCTTTATATGGTTGTGACATTATTCATTGTATAAATAGATTTTGGACGATTAAATATTGTTCAATGAAATTACATCTTCATCCCACATACCTCTGTTGAATATTATTATATTAGCCATAATATCGCATGTAGTACGACTGATTAAGTTTGTAAACTACCTGGCTTCATGTGTGCGTCTTGTTTTATTGAATTGTTTATAATATAACTCAATGCTTGTCACAAATCCACCGTTGATTAATATTTATAAACGATTATACAAAGTTCCTTAAAAGATGACATTGGGACAGATGGTGAGTTGAGTACATCATGTTTCCAAAACCGCCTTTTCTCCCCCCAACTCATAAAATCTCTCCCCACGAAGTAACAATTGGGCCTATATTTATATATATATTTAAATAATCATGAACATATCAGTAGAGGAGGTGCGCTGGGTACTAACCCAAGGGCCATAACTTCGGTAAGCCCCCCCCCCCCACCCCCAAAGCCGTCCCCCATAGAGCAAATAAATTTAGACTGGGAATTTCTTTTTTCTCCCGCATATATTTTCTCTCCCCCCCTGGGGGCCCCTATTTATCTATCTCTTTTTCAAAAGCAGCCCCACACGTCCTGTGCACCTGGGACACCCCCCCCAACACACACACTCACACTGTACACACACCAAACATTAATTCGCCTCTGTACGTCAGATCAATGCGAGTGAAGAAGTTTGGATATTCTTTGGTTTCAAGAGTATTTCTGGATTTGATTAAAAGGTCATCACCACTTGAATTTTCATCACGAATTGATCTGAAAATTATTTGCCGATTTTGTGGTATATTATAATGACATTGAATGTATCAGAATAAAATATGTTCTTTTTGACATTCTGTTGGTTTTTTCGGTATTCATAGTTTTGTTTATAGAAAGGTTTCATGTGTAATAAATATATAATATGTTTTTTTGGAGAGAATATCAAATAGAGTGAGTTTGTTGATATTGTCATTGATGAACTTAAAAATAAAATCATGTGACATTTTATTGAACTATTAATACATGTACTTTTCATTTTTTTTTTTAATTTATTCATTTCATCCCAAATTCTTTAAAAAAAATGAATTAAAAACATCAGAATTTTAGGTAAAATCTGTTAATACAATAAAACAGATTCAAATGAAATAACACAGACTTAGTTACGTTGTTGAAGGGCAAGAAAATAAAAACAAAAGTCAGAAATAAATTCCAGGTGGCGAAAGACTTTTTAAAAAAATCACCGGAGATTATCTTTGAAAACATTTCCATTTAAACTGATTGAATAAACAGTTGCATCTTGACACAAAAAAAAAGTGTGCAGAAGAAATTTACTTAAAACAGAAGAGAAGTACCCATTGTTTGTTGTTGATTATAATAACAGTCTAAAGAAATACGCACACGTGGAATGTTGATTTAAAAATGTAACACTGTTCATAACACATCATAATACAGTTTAAAATAGACTATGTATAGTCTGCATTGTTGTGCCTCGAAATAGTCACATACTATTATTCATAATATACTTGAATGACGCCATTGCCGAACCTAGGGATTAAGCGGCCCGGTGGGGGGGGGGCGCTTAGCTTCTTTGGGGATCCCCTGCATTTTGACATTCGACACCTTGACATGAGATAATGTACTTAATATTTAATGTAAAAAAAATATATTTGGGAGTCTCCCTCAAGCTGGGAGCCCGGGGGGGGGGGACTTTCGAAATTGGACCCTCCTCCCCCCCCCACCCTAGGTACGCCTCTGAATGACGCTCAAGTGTTTACAGGTCGAATTAATTCGGCAACGTAGTTTCTTCATAGAAAGATACAAATGTCACCAAGTTACTATGTTGATGCATGCCCTGCAAACCTACCACATTACTAACAGCCTTGCAACAAATTAAAATGTAGAAAAAAAATAAATTTTTCTCACTTTTGGCTTTATCGAATTTTTTTTTTTTTTTAAGTTCGTGGTAAAAATCGACAACTTTTTTTTACTACACACCTTGATAAGAAATTGATTAGTTTTATGAGTTAAAAAAGATGTAACCGTCAATAGTGATGATTTATAGTGAAATGTATGTAGGGCATTGAAGCTTGTTATGTACAGGATAATGTTAGTTGGCAAGTGTGGTTGTCCTCTGTGATAGTTTTGTAGTGCGGAAAACAAATGTGAAGAGTTGGTTTCGTAGAAATAATAATAAGTTAAATATCGTGTGTTTTTTCATGTGAAATCTTTCAACCTGCTTACCCTTGCTAATATTTCAGTGCAACCTTTGTATGGAGCTTCGTGAAGGCCAAATTTGACATTTGATTCTGCTACAGTGTTGGATAAGTGTTGTTTATATGTTTTACTTTGGTCAGGACTAGGTTATCCGAAACTTAGTAACTGGTAATTAGTTATGAAGTCTTCATTTCTTAAATTTCTCCGGGCTGACCTTGTTTAGTCCTTTATCAAATGGAGATTAAAATCAATAAATTTCAATCCAAATAATTGCGCGCAAAACTAAACATTAACAATATCTTGTGGTTTTTTTGTAATTATTCTCAATCCAATTTACAGTAAAACTATGGCTACGTAAGACAGACAGATAAACTTCTGTTACTTTCCGTTCTACACTGCGGTGCTCAATCTCTTAGAATGAAGAATAATCGAATACGATGTATTCGACTTGGTTTTTTCTGGATCTGTCTACTTCTGTGTATTTACGTCTACGACTTGCATTTCTCTCGCTCAGTTCCGCAGCGGGACATACGGACGGACACGCTGAGGTTCGCGGGCAACTCTTTGAGGGCCGCTGTAGCTACAGATAAAGACGAAGGAGGGGCGCGCGGCGATGATAATAAGGATATCGGCGTGGAAGATAACGATGTACCGGAAATGAAGGAAGTAGGAGAAGAGGCTTCTTTAAATGATGGTCAATTCTCTGATGAAGACCAGGATGTCAAACTCTACGAAGACGTCCTGGAGCTGAGCAAAGACGGAGACCGGAAGTCGAAGGTTTACTTCTCGGATATGAAGACGACGACGACGACGTTGACGACTCGGAGAGGGCGGGTCAACGTGACATTAGCTGACCATCGCCAGCCCGATGAAGAGCCGGCGGCGGAGATCAATAACATTTCCATCGAGCGTAAAGACAGGCTGGTGCGTGTTGAGCACCCAGCCACTGCCGCTCCCGTGAAAGCCGGGCTGACTACGCCCCCGACGCCCTACTACAAAAGATTCGACAGGGAGCACTGGACGATCAGCCAGCTGGGGACGTATAACACCAGCCTGTTCTCCCCGCCCCCGGGGGAGGTACCGAAACGGCGTTTCCCGAAGGTAAGGCCCATCAATCGTAACGAAGTAAATTGTCACGTGACAAACCAAACTGACTACCTTTTGTTTTAATACAGCTGATGTGTAAATATGTGTGTGTAGTAGGCTCGGGACCACACACGGCAGCTGCTTCATATGGTTGGAGTGGGTGACAAACGACGAAAGGGCAACATACTGCAGTGGCGGCATACGGCAGGGGTGAGATGTGGCACGGGCAACATATGGTTGGGGGCGACATACGGCTGGGCGACATAAAGCACGTCCGGCATATGACATGGGCGACATACAGCAAGGGTGATATACAACTGGGGGCGACATACGACAGGGGCGGCATACGGCAAGGCCAACGTACGGTAGGGTTGACATAATATATGTCAGCGAAATTTCGCTCACATAGGACACAGGCGACTGGGCATTGGCCCCAGAAACCTCCTCTGTTCTTGGCCACGCATAAAACACTCACCCAAAGGCCCAAAGCACTGATGTGGCCGCCTCTGGTGTTATACAGTATTTATTAATCAGCGACATGAATGAATCTGCAAAACGCACGAACACGTAAGTTGTTTGTGTACCAGTTTTTGTGTGTGTACCTGTGTTTGTTTGTGTACCTGCTTTTTGTTTACTTTACAGTGGGTATTCGGTTAACGAACTTAATCCGTTCCACAGTTATGTTCGCTATCCGAATCGTTCGTTAACCGATCATCGATTTACCATATATATTAATGGAAATTCGATTAATTCGTTCTGGAGATCCTAAAAATTAGATTTAAAAAAATTGTCGCGTACAAGAATAATTTCTTAGTAAGTTTATTTATTACAAATATGATACATACATATAGTCTTGCTTATTAATCATTTCTTTTCCTTTCTTTGGGCGTTAAAAAACATGTCTAATGTCGGTTGTTTTTATCCCTCCTTCAGGACTTTCAGGAAATGATTGATAGCAATGTCGTTGTGGAGATCAGCAACCCTATTGACATCATCTTGTTTAATGCCGGCTCTCCTTTTAAATTTTGTAAACCAGCCAGTGGTAGCCTTGAATTCTAGATTTTCGGAGGACGAGCCTGGAGTTTGTTCTTTCAATTTCTCAAAAATTTCTCTAGCCTTCTCTTGAATGATGGCCATTCTAGTCACATCTTGTTTCACCTCCCGTTCATTTATCCAAACTAAAAGCAAACTCTCGATTTTATTATGGATGACCCTTTTTTTTTTGCTTCTCAGATGTAATTTTCGTTACTCCTTTAGCGGCTTGAGTCTTCTTGATGATATCTTTTTTAGCTAGGATTGTGCCTACAGTAGACCTGTCCAAGCCGTACTGCCTGGTAACATCAGTCATTATTTGTCCACTCTCTACTTTAGTTATAATCTCTTGCTTCGTTTTTATGGTGAGCACAGTTCTTGACACTCCACTCTTTTCAGGTCCCATAATATTGTCACATTTTCAGGGTTTTTTTTATAAGGCGTTTAGAGAAGCACATACGAGAACCACAAGGACATAAACCAACTACACATGCATGGTGCACTATTGACGATGTGTCGTCGCACACTACACTACGCGTCGTATGGTGCTGCCTCACTGCTACGTAGTATGAATGATGACGTGTCAGCGCACGCGCACATCCATTTTCAGGACAAATTGAGGACTGATGTCGGGTGTTCCGAGAGCCGAGACGTTTTCGTTATAATTAGTTTTTGTTCGTTATCCGAATTTTGTTCGTTGTCCGAACACAAAAATCTTTCCTGAAAGTGTTCGTTGTCCGATTTGTTCGCTGTCCGAACAGTTCGTTAACCGAATACCCACTGTATAACATATGTCTTCATCACTGCAGGCCATCATCATTGGGGCGGGCAAATGCGGCACACGGGCACTGCTGGAGTTCCTCACCATCCACCCTTATATAGTCACTGCCAACTCAGAGGTTCACTTCTTTGATCTGGACGAGAACTTCAAGAAAGGTTTTCTTTGGTACAAGTCACATATGCCGCTGTCTTTCAGCAATCAGGTACAAGTTCCATTGATCTCTCTCTCTCTCTCTCTCTCTCTCTCTCTCTCTCTCTCTCTCTCTCTCTCTCTCTCTCTCTCTCCCTCTCTCATTAACATGAATTTACGCACACTTAGGAAATTAGAATAAGCATAATTATGTCTCAGGACCGTCGAAAAGGGGTTACAGGGTGCAGAGCCGTAGCTACCTATGGTGGTGCCGTTTGCAAGGTACATTTTCGGAGCCCTCGTACCAGTCTGAAAAAGAAAAAAAACATTTAAGAGCGATCGTTCTGCTCCTCTTCCTAGCTCGGCGCCCTGCGCGACCTCACAATCAGCAGTACCTTTCCTAAGCCTCTGGCGAGGGGGGATGGAGGTGTGCATCATATACTTATGTTTCGGGGGACCCCCTGCCAAAGAAAGACACCGCCTTTTAAGGTAAACAATCTGCTATAAATTAGCTTAGCAATAATTGGCTTTTGTGTGTGTGTGTGTGTGTGTGTGTGTGTGTGAGAGAGAGATAAGAGCCCGCCCCCCCCCCCACCACATGGGGTGAAATATTTCAAGGGAGTCGAGGATCAGCTGTAATAAAACTTTTACAGGTCGCGGTTCGACTATTTGAAATCACTATGTTAAAACAATCGCATTGCTCATACACTTTGAACTCTCACACCGGGACCCTTAAAGCCATTATTATATTTATTGATCAGAGTATGAATATTGTTGTTAATTTGTTTATCACTGTTGTTGTTGTTGTTGTTGCTTTAAATTATGGCGACACTCTTTTATGTTTTGAAAAAAAAACGGACTTTGCCAATGAACATTTCAAAGTCTACTTTTAGGGCCACCACTCATCTTTCTGCATAGGGCCCCAAAATATCTCTAAAACTCTCCACCCAGAGCCCCCAAAATATCTATCACAGTCTCTGCCGAGGGGCCCCAAAGTATCTGCAAAACTCTCCACCCAGGGCCTCTAAAAAAATCTCTAAAACTCTCCACACACGGCCCCCAAATATCTCTCACAATATCTGCCTAAGGGGAACAAAATATCTCAGAAACTCTTCACCCAGGGCCCCCAAGTATCTCTCACAGTCTCTGCCTAGGGCCCCCAAAATATCTCTAAAACTATCCACCCAGGGCCCCCAAATATCTCTCACAGTATGTGCCTAGGGCCCCCGACAACCTAAGAGCGGCCCCTAACCGTGTGTACACATTCCATAAAACTACATCAGCAACCTTCTTTCTCCCGCCACCAGATTACCATCGAGAAGACACCCTCCTACATCTGGAGTGAACGGGCCGCCCATGAGATCTACAAGCTGAACAAAAACATGAAGCTGATCCTGATCGTGAAGGACCCGGTGGTCAGGGTCATCTCACAGGCTATCAGAGTAAGCGCAGGTTCAACACCCTCACAGCTTATTGATGCATTGTCCACCATCTTGTCATTCTTCATCCACTCATCCGATGTCCACTTGACCCCTATTCAACTTTCACTTGACGTTGAGAAAAAAAAATTACACTTCAGTATAAACACAGGGAGGGTCGTTTGCTTATTCATAAGTATAGAAACACATGGGTCGTTTTTTTTTGTATGTATTGTCAACATTCTATAATAGCAACATCAACTCTAAAACATCGTTTATAAGCTAAGACTAATACATGTACCAATAGCCCCCAAAACATAGGACATAATACGTGTGAGTAAATGTTTTTCCTTCTTCTTTTCTTTCTTTTTTTTTATTGTAGAGTAGCCCGGAAAACCCAGAGGCAATGTTTATCAGAGAACATGACGGTGTGCTGAGAATAGCCAACGAGTCTCACACTGTAGACTGGGGGGTCTATGTGAAGTACATCAAGATGTGGCTTAAAGTTTTCCCAAAGTCTCAGGTAACCAGTCCACCGCTCCTATTTATAAATATGTCAATCAATACAATCATCCATCGATCCACTTCATTATTTTTCAGAATTTTAATAAATCTATCGTTATTTTTCTATCCCACTATCGATCTGTCCACCTTCCTATCCCGACATCGATCTATCCACTTCCTATCCCGACATCGATCTATCCACCTTCCTATCCCGACATCGATCTATTCACCTTCCTATCCCACCATTGATCTATCCACCTTCCTATCCCTACATCAATCTATCCACCTTTCTATCCCGACATCGATCTATCCACCTTTCTATCCCGACATCAATCTATCCACCTTTCTATCCCGACATCGATCTATCCACCTTCCTATCCCACCATTGATTTATCCAACTTTCTATCCCACTATCGATCTATCCACCTTCCTATCCCACCATTGATCTATCCAACTTTCTATCCCACTATCGATCTATCCACCTTCCTATCCCACTATCGATCTATCCAACTTTCTATCCCACCATCGATCTATCCAACTTTCTATCCCACTATCGATCTATCCACCTTCCTATCCCACTATCGATCTATCCAACTTTCTATCCCACTATCGATCTGTCCACCTTCCTATCACACCACTCTAACTACCCGTCTTTCATTCTATTTTTACACCATTTATGAAACCATCTATCAATTTTGACCTATTTATTTCTCTATCCATCTGTTCACACGTCCACTAATTTTCTGTCATCCATCATTAAATTCATTCATCCATAAATCTATTAATCCATTCATATTTATATGCACCTACCTATTTATCGTTTTGCCTAATCATCTATTCATTCATCCGTGCGTCCTTCTATCAATTTTCATATTTATATTTCATGATCCATTTTAGACCCTAGTCAGAGTTACATTTGGGCCCCAACTTACAATGCTTAAATCTACAAATAACCTTGCCCACCTGACTCCTCAACTATTTAGCCCTACTAGCCCGGGGCCCAGGACATGTTATTAGCCCGGGGCCCATGACATGTTATTAGCCCAGGGTCCATGACATATTATTAGCCCGGGGCCTATGACATGTTATTAGCCCAGGCCTATGACATGTTATTAGCCCAGGGCCCATGAAATATTATTAGCCCGGGGCCCATGAAATGTTATTAGCCCAGGACCCATGACATGTTATTAGATTGCCTTTCCTTATAGCTAGACTAACTGTTAGAAATGTAGACATGCCATAATGTGAAAGCCAGAGCACTTTATTCTAAATTAGTAAACCCAGAAAATAGGGGCCCCTGACAGATGGGGGCCTACGAGGCAGCGCCCGATCTGCCTATCCATATGATGGGCTCATTGATTTTTTAAACCATGTATCTACTAATTCAACATGTCGTTTATTCATCCACGTATAAATCAATTTATCAACCTAAAGGCTTCGTTTTATTTTACCAGCTTCACATCATAGAGAGTAGCCAATTCATCACCGACCCGGCTTCAGAGATTCAAAAACTGGAGCAGTTCCTGGGAATTCCCCACATGATCACCGACAAGAACTTCTACTACAACCAGAGCAAAGGTTTCTACTGCATGAGGCCCTTCCACACTGACGCGATAATCTGTCTGAGCTCCGGCAAAGGCATTCCGCATCCGAAAATCAATCCGATTTTCGAGAAGCTGCTGTACGCGTACTATAGCCCTCACAACGAGGAGCTCTTCAAACTGCTGGGTAGAAAGTACGACTGGAGATCGAAGAGTGAGTGACTTGTAGGAAAACCTGTCAAAAGTGTGAGCGTTAAACAGTAACCATGCTCAAAAGTGGCCGACATGTCAAATTACTAACGTAAAGGATGTTCACATGCCCTGAGATACAGTTTCCTAACAGGCCCGAAATGAACTTGAAAAAAAACTGGCACACAAATGTAAACTGCATCTGGAAATATATTACATGGAAAGTTCGTGATGTGTTAATTATAATATTTTTAAATATATTTTTATATTTATGTACATGCGCCGGTTATTATGTTTGTAATTTGTGGTAATACATAGTTAGTATGATTATTCATTTATATATAAATACAATTTAATTGAAGAAAAAAAAAATTATTTTTTTTTAAAATAAATTGACTTTGGGCTCATTGGAAAAAAGAAAAATTGGTTCAACTTGTATAGATGTCGGTGTAGTTGATAAATTGAAAACCAAAATACGGTAAACAGTCGAAAAGTCCAGAGATCCATAAATAGAACATCAACGTATTACATATATGTGTGTGTGTTGGTGTGTGTGAGTGTGTGTGTGTTGGTGTGTGTGTGTGTGTGTTGGTGTGTGTGTGTGTGTGTGTGCCCTTATACCTTAACATTTATCATCTTAACTTGATATCAAGGTGAAGATTTTATTTTTGTTTATGTACTGACACATATCTGTGTGCTCTGACCCTGTATATACATGTCAGGGTAGTAAAAAAGAAAAGACGAAAAGGTGAATGTGTGATAAGTTCAATAAATGTCAAAGATGTTGGTTATATTTAACAAAAAATATATTGTGAGCAAATCAAAATCAATAAATTTGTAAATTTAGGTCACAAAGTGTGAACGATTGATGAACAGAAAATAGAATTTGATGAGGGTAGGACTGATAACAGCTGATTTACAGCAACCAGTACATTCATGTGATATTTTACTTATTCAATGACATTATATATATATATATATATATATATATATATATATATATATATATATACAGAGAGAGAGAGAGAGAGAGAGAGAGAGAGAGAGAGAGAGAGAGAGAGAGAGTACAGAATCATTCTATTGGTCAATCGTGTATGCATAAATTATATACGGGTTTGAGCGAAAGGAAAAGTGTCTTCAACCCCATATTATGACTTTTAGTTTAAGAATAACCACTTCACAGCTATATTGTCCACCCTGTTGTACATTTTTCATGTTGGTATCCCTCACATTGGAATGACCTGTTTCCCATATTTCAATTAATGGTATGCTCCAGTGCCGTAGCGAGCTTAACTCGCGCCCGGGGCATAATACCTTTTTTAGCACACACCCCCCCCCCCGCCAATACGAAAACCATATAATATTATATGTAAAATAGACCATTTGATGCCCCATTGTGATTAGCGCTCGGGGCATGAATAATGTCCCCCCCCCGCTCCCTTACCCACCCCTCACAACGCCTCTGGTATGTTCTGTGGCAGATGCAAATTTTCATAATTGGTCTTCCAATTAGAGAATAGGATGGTTTGGATACATACGTATGTGGTATGGTCATATGTTTTGGAATTGTTAGTATTAATCTTCGTTTAATTATATTTAATCTTTATAATACATAGGATATCAAGTAAGACTGCGGCTGTTTAAAGTCTGATGAAAGCATATATTAGAATTGGACTACAATTTAAAAAAAAAGCGTAAAAATAAATTGTATAGACTTGATTGTTATTTACATGAGAAAGTCGCACATCGTATGTATTACGTATTGAATCTACTGTGACCAGAGCTAAGCTTTATAAAACTACAGACGAAGTCGCTTGTTTGTGTGTAAACATGTATACTGTTAAATATTTGGGGATTGTTTTTAGATCGCTCAATTTTTATGATTATTGGCAAGATTGTAATGGCCAAGCAGTGAGCTGCAGTCCACGCTTGACATAAGAGTATTGCAAAATACTTTGACGCAGTGATAAGATTTGAACCCTAGACGTGCATCCTGAACGTTAGCCACCCACTCCCGTGTCCCACACAAGGTCTTGCTGCATCAGTGTGTGTATCAGCTGAAGATGTATTTAATAAACAAAAATGGTTACGAAACAATAACAATGGCACGGCGATTTCGTCTGTATTTCGTGCGTATTTCGTATTGATTTCGTGTGTTTTTCGTGGGCGGATTAAACAGTCCAGTGGGCCGGAATAAACAGTCCAGTGGGCCGGATAAACAAAACAGTAGGTAGGATTAAACAGGCCAGTGGGCCGGATAAACAGTCCGGTGGGCCAGATAAACAGTCCAGTGGGCCGGATAAACAAAACAGTGGGTCGGATTAAACAGTCCAGTGGGCCGGATAAACATTCCGGTGGGCCAGATAAACAGTCCAATGGGCCGGATAAAACAGTCCAGTTGGACGGATTCAAAAAAGAACAACAACGTAACAAAAGCAAAAACAAAAACACCGTTTATAAAACAAAACATTTAAACATGTCGAAACAAACAGGCAGCTTTTAGGTAATTGGGTGCCCAAGGCAGAGACATAATATTGAGGTTTGGGGGTAGGAGGGGGATGGGGGGGGGCAAGGTAAAGTACCTGTCGGGACCCTCAGATCATCATTTTTTAAAAAATACTCTGGTTACCCTAGGCTGTAACCTAGTTGGCCTCCGAAGCGAATTTATGTGAGTTTTTGAAAGGTGTTCTATAGTTAAACACATGAAATCAAAAAACCTCGTATGATCATTATAAATACCGATGTATTAGTTTTCTATTAATTGTTTGAATGCCTATCTATATATCTGACATAATTCAAAGTTAAACGAAACATTTCGCAAATTTATGATTTGTAAAAACTAAAGTTAAACAAGAGAAAAGGCCGATTTAAATTTGTATGAATCTTTTTTGAATTTCAAAATCCGTTCTATATCACTTGGTTCATCAGATTACATGTAGTTTTTTTGTCAAAGGGAGGTAATTTATGATTAGCAAAGAGCAAGTCAAACTTGTAATAGTAGCATCCCCTTTTCATCGTGATTTATTTATATTTTACAGTGTATAATAATTAAAAAGCTGTCGAGTGTGAAAGAAAGTTTATTTTACACGGAGTAGGGAAAGAGAGGAAAGAAATTATGAAATTATTTTAAGCAATATCGTTCGTCCCATAGACAGATTTATTTGACTGGAAGAAAACATTTCTAAAGAATTTGTTTCATTTTATGTTGTTGTAGATGGGTGAATCTTTATAATTCAAAATGAATTGAACTACAAGAAATAATTATAAGTGATTAACATATTAATTTCCCCCCTCCACCGTCTCTAACCGTTGGGCCCCCTCTTCAGGCTACTTGCCTTAGTATACTGTTAGAGTTGTTAACTTTAATCGTGTGCACACGTTTCTAAATCTTATATGAAGTTGAGATACACTTCGTGTGGTCTTCTCCGGCCAACATCGGCTCAGTCAGAGCCGTCGCGAGGAGGGCATAGGGTTCAATGGGTGGGCAAACCAATTAAAGTTGTCGGTGGTCGCGAGACTTGGTGGAGGGGGGGGTCACTGAGGATGGCATAACTTTTGGGGGCGGAGGCTGAGAGGACCCCCTAGATGTCATGACAAAGATACTTTGCACTCCAAATGCACAGTGCCGAACCTAGGGGTTTGGGGGTCTGGGGGCTTGGCTTCTTTGGGGGGCCCCCTGCATATTGACATTGGACACCAAGACATGAC
The DNA here is from genome assembly GCA_021962125.1 of Bulinus truncatus. Classification (NCBI taxonomy): domain Eukaryota; kingdom Metazoa; phylum Mollusca; class Gastropoda; family Planorbidae; genus Bulinus; species Bulinus truncatus. The sequence continues at coordinate 744,033 of JAGDYQ010000251.1, forward strand.
AATGTACTTAATATTTAATGTAAAAAAAATTGGGGCTTCCCCTCAAGCTGGGGCCCGGGGGAACTTCCGAATTTGGACCCCCCCTACCCCCCTTACCCCCCCTACGTAATAATGTAACCTATCTGTCTGTGTGCGAGTTAGCTATTGTAGCGCCATGTGCGAGTTGAATTTTGTTTGCCGCCCCCCTCCTAAACAGCGCTCTTTTTGTTCGGCGCCCCAATCACAACTCGGCTCTGTCTGCGGCTGCTAATTCAACAGTATATAGTGTTTGTTAATATATCATTAATATACTTTTGCTGTAAACATCATTGCTATTTTGATTATACATTTTTCATATTCTTTAAATTTCAAATCTACCAACGGATGACGTTCCGACGTTCAATAAATCTTGTATAAATATTTATACATGCTTTAAAAATGGGCGGAAATAAATGGGAAGGGAACTTATGGAAGGCATCGAAGGCAGCACGCAAGATGTATTTCATTGAAACAGGTATGGGGGGGGGAGGAAACAGTGTTCGGGTTATTTCCCCTTGATATCACTGCAGACCACCGAATGTACAGGAAGTGACTAATTAGTCTGAGCATACATCGCTGTTAATGACTTGCCAGAAGAAATCTGGACACTTAGTCATGGGCAAAGCATGAGAATCAGACAACACCCGGGCTTTTATTCGTTATCTACTGTGGGGCTTGTAGCGAGCTGGTTCACAGGCAGCGGTTACTGTCTTGAAACTTCTGTGTATATACTAGAGGGTGGGCAAATTTTTCGACTCGTGGGTGACAATTAGCCCTTAAATTTGAAAGAATGGCCTAAATAGCTGTCCCATAAGTGGTTTCATAGGATCATATAAACAAATATTTTCTTTCAGGGAATTTTATAAAAATTATGAAAAATCTATTAATAATACAAGGCCTTCTTTAGGGGCCGGGGTGTAACTTGAGTACATGTAAGGGGCCACCCATTTGATGGGGCCCTGCCGGGTGCAAATTGAACACATGTAAGGGGCCACCCCTTTGAGGGGTCCCTGCCGGGTATGGAAATCAGCTATATAACGACTTAACAGGGGACGAATGGTCATGCGGTAAAGCGCACGACTGTCGACCTGAAGGTACCTGGTTCGATCTCCGGTGAGGACCAAGGACATTTTTCAGGTCTTGGCTCAAGTTCCCGATATATCTCCCGTGGTGCCTCCATGGCCATTACACTATCTGCAATCAGTATATTGTATGTGGGTGTGAGAGCTGTGTTGGAGTCAGTTAGCGTGTTGAATGGCGTGACGAGGGTTTGATCGTGAAAGGGTGGAAGATCAAAGTAGTGAATGGAGAGTGACCGGAGTGACCAGTGTGACCAGTGGAGCATGGCTGTACTTAGTTGAGGAGATCAGGGGTTAGGATTTAGGAGGGAAGGTGGAGAAGGGAGTTAAGCGGACAGCAAAGAGTTCATCGTATGGAACAGTTGCTAGTTGACGAGTGTAAAAGTTGGGCCGTTGGTGACAATACTATTTGTCTGGACTTTATTATTATTTCGTCATCATTCTTTTTATAGATTTGATGGGTTAAACTTATATTAATTCGTTTTTATGAATACATTGTTCCTATTACTGATTGTATATTTGAAGTGCTCGCTGTTGTGTATTAGCGAGTGTTTTCCCAAGTGTCATTTGGTACGTGGTGTTTTATGAGGCAGTTGGGATTTTGATCTTAAAGAATGCGGACATATTATTAGGTATTAACGAAGGAGATAAATTAGAAACGCAATAAAATGCTTCACACAACAATGTATTCAATATTTCAATTTGAGTTGTTCAAAAAACATTTTGAACCTTCAATAATGAGTTAATATACACACACACATATATATATATATACAATAGCCAAAGGCATTTGATAAGACGAACATCTATTATGAGATTGGTTGTGTTGTTGTATGAATGCTCTTTCCAAAGTCCAAAGTTCACTGGCTAAAAGTATGACACCAGACAAGCGAAGAGAGACGGAATATTTGGACAGGAAATAACCATCTCTCATGGTGCGCATTTTTTATTTTTATTTTATGAAGAAATTGATTATATATAAAACATAAATCGGAACAAGGTTTGATGAATGAAAGAATCATTGGAAAGTAAATGAATGATAACAAATCTGTGAATCGACACGTAATACAGTGTGTGAAGTCCCTGTAAGGATGAGATGAAATCGCTTAGATCTTATAAGTTATAATCCACTATGTGAACGGCTTTTATGGTGGTCTTCTTTCATCCCCCCACCATAGCTGATTGTGCAATGGCAATGGAGGCACCACTAGGGATAAAGCAGGAACTTTGATTTACAAACAAACATTGCATACAAACATTCTTGCCATTATAGTTTTAGCTATTATTTTCGACTTATTATTTACTCACATAAATTATATTCTGGTTGGTTATGTTGTATTATTTTCCCTGTAAACTCTAGCAACCAATTCACAACAGGTAGTTCACCAAGTTTCGGAATGCTACCACTACACTACATGATAAAAAATGTGATCGACCTTTGACCCTTTGTTCCAGAGAATCGGGCTCTCCAGAAGAAGTCAAGTCTGTGTGTGAAATAACTTATCGTTTACAATTTCCTGCACTCTAGTCTATAAATATATGTCACGTGATTCGTTTTCGTGTTCAAAAGGTTAATCTCAAGTGATCCAGTTTCTAATCAACCAAATAGACCGCCTGGCCCTTTAATGACGACGCCTTTGTTTATAATTTTTTTTATTTAAATAATTATTTCTTAACCTAATGGAGTTCGGATTTCTAAGAAAGTAGTTATAAGAAATCAGGTTTGTATTAATGTATTAATTTTTAAAACATTCTAAATAAAGTCTTTAAAAGTAGGGGAGCAGAGCTTTGAAGTCGATCGAGAATTTTTTTTTAGATTAAAACTGTTTCTTTGTCTCAAACTTTTGCGATTCTCGATCAAGTAAGAATCATTTTTCGGTTTTCACTAACCCATCTAAAAATATTTAAAAAAAGGGATTCAATAAAGAAATAATTCTAAAGTTTATCGATTTTTATTCTTGATGACAAAGTTTAAACATTTATGGCGACCCACTTCAAATCAGCCCGCAACCCACATAAAGACCACGTTAGTAATGAAAACATAATTTACAGATCCACCCAGTAGAAAGCTGACTGAAATAAAAAGTTCACACATGTAGTTCATAAAAAAGCAAAACAAAACAACAACTGGCTCTTTTGAAAACCGCCCAAAACTAGTAGAAGGGTCGCAATTAAAAAAAATAACCTTTTTCTTTCCTCCAACCAGTGTCTAGCTAATAAGATGTTGCATTTTGAAAAAACGTAATGTATAATATAATTAACTAAAAGCATTCGGCAATACGTAAATATGTAGGCCTGCACACCACACATCTTGGCTATCGCATTGCAGCCAATCACATTTCGAAAGTAATATAGGCCACATTAATTATAACAGTACTCTCAACTCGCATTGTTAAAGTAATAAGCAAGTTTGATTTGTGTTAATTGATCCGTAAATATTTCTAGAAAACACTCAATAATCTAGGTCATTTACATTTTCATTTATTAGCTAAAGGTCAAAGTTCAAAGGTGATACAGCCCAGGTGAAAAAAATACGTCACGTGGCGACCTTCAAAAAAAAAACATAAAATGTATATGCGTTCTGAGTTCCAGTGCCAATCTTTTACCTGGTCTGATATCCCAGAATTACTCTTTGTGCACTACCCCCCCACCCACCCACCACAACCCTCCAACAATCTTTTTACCTTGATGAGAGTTGCATTTGAACGAAGCAGAGTTTGAAGGTGAGGGGAAATGGGGCGAGAGAAAGGGGAGACGACGCATCTAACTTGTTATGATGAAAAGGGGGAAGCAACCGAAATCAGTTTTTTTTTTTTCTAAAATTAACCCCGAAACGAGATTTTGTTGCAAACCCCCCACACACAAACACACACACACACACACACACACACACACACATGTACCCGCTTACACACGAATTCACGCGCGCGGCACAAGCAAACAGCAACACAACACAACACACACACAAACACACACACTCTCTCGTTTGTTTTCATATTAGTTTTCTCTTTGTTCTAAGGACTATCGTTTCTAGTGTTGTACACATTGTGATTTCCTCAATTACATGAGATTTGTCGAGTTGGAACACTTGAATTGAAACGTTTTAATTTCAAGAGCGCGGTTCGCCTTTCTTTAATAGACAGGCTAAAAATATTCTTTGGAAATTCGAAACTTACTTTTCCCTTGTGAATGAAAACAAAAGAGTCGCATATCATCTCTTTATCAATTCACCTCCTTTCAACAAAGCTGTGTGTTTTTTTTTTCTTTCCTTTATTAAAATATGGATTATTTTCTATCAAAATTACGTAGTTGGCAGCAAGATAAGGCACAGGTAGGTTTATAAGTAGTTTATAAAAGTTGGCAACATGAATGGATCTTGATTAATTTCAACTGTGTTCTGACCTCTGTCCAGTGATGGTGTTGTCTCATTTGTCTGGTATATCGGACTCGTATATTGGACATTCAGTATCTCATATTACTTTCTCTTCTAGTTATTCCTTACAATGTTTTTTTTTATTTTTATGAAGTAAATTAGGCATCAGAGTTGATTGATTCGTCCTTCAACATTTTACAGTAAATTAGTTGATATCAGTTGCGAGTAGTTGCGACTAGGTTTGTAATACCTGTGAAATTTATTACTTATAACAAAAAGGCGATGTGGGTCTACTGTTACAGTAAGTCTTAAAAATGTCATTTGGTAATTTGATATCAAAATGTGGCCATCTGTATATCTATCTTTCTATCTATCTATCTATCTATCTATCTATCTATCTATCTATCTATCTATCTATCTATCTATCTATCTATCTATCTATCTATCTATCTATCTATCTATCTATCTATCTATCTATCTATCTATCTGCATCTATCTATCTATCTATCTATCTATCTATCTATCTATCTATCTATCTATCTATCTATCTATCTATCTATCTATCTATCTATCTATCTATCTATCTATCTATCTATCTATCTATCTATCTATCTATCTATCTATCTATCTATCTATCTATCTATCTGTCTGTCTGTCTGTCTGTCTGTCTGTCTGTCTGTCTGTCTGTCTGTCTGTCTGTCTGTCTGTCTGTCTGTCTGTCTGTCCGTCTGTCTGTCTGTCTGTCTGTCTGTCTATCAATATCTATCTATCTATTAATATTTATCTATAAATCTATCTATAAATCTATCTATAAATCTATCTATAAATCTATCTATCTAACTGTCTATCTGTTTGTCTGTCTATCAATATCTATCTAACTATCTATCTAAAAAAGGAAAATCCACTATGTCTTATACTGTGAATTTCAGATGCAAACACTGTCATGGACAAATAAATCACCCTACGTATTATTTATTTATAAAACGCCCTTTCAAGCAGACATGAGGGGGGGGTCTATCCTTTACAACGACCCTGCACCTGTCAAAATATTAGATTCTCAACGTAAATAACTAGCCCCCCCCCCCCTGACCGGACCTGAATATTTCTCACTGTGCCAACTTCACTAACACATAGTAAATACATAAACGTTTGATGGTAACCATTGAAACACATATCTGTCTTACGGTACCCTTGTAGTGTCTACCCTTCCCCAACCACTGACGAACAATGCAGATGATGAGATTTAAAATATTTATTTATCAAATGCTATAAAAAAACGCATACATACGGTACCCTTGTAGTGTCTACCCTTCCCCAACCACTGACGAACAATGCAGTTGATGATATTTAAAATATTTATTTATAAAATGCTATAAAAAGGCATATAGACGGTACCCTTGTAGTGTCTACCCTTATCCAACCACTGACGAACAATGCAGATGATGAGAATTGAAATATTTATTTATAAAATGCTATTAAAAAAGCATACATATGGTTTGCAGAAGGAAAAAAAAAGAATTTGATTATCTAGAGTAAAAGAAAGAAGAGAAATCATATTTTTTTTTCTTTAAATCACAAAAAGTTCTTTGTTACCCTGTAATATAGTGATTCATAAATCGTTAAAACGGATGTGAAAAAGGGGGGGGGGGCAAAGGGAGGATAACTCTGTGCTGATGAGTTGTCGTTCCTGGAACTTTAAAAAAAAAAATCGATTTTTTTTTTTTAATGTGTCGATGTTGAATGAAGTCATGAGCAGGGTGGGAGATGTAGGGATGGGGTGGGGTGAGGGGAAGGGATGGTGGAAGGGGGCTTGCATCCATGACAGCCCAAAAGTTCTTTGTCGCATTCACAGTTTAGCCTTGTTGTCCCATGCTGGATGCCCCAGTAGACATTTATAATATGAGCATCATAGGGGTGGTAGGAACGTGTTCAAGTTGAGCGGCAGTCGGAGCAGACGGGGTGAGTCAGAGTGAGCAGTGTGAGGTTATATAGTGTGCCATCTTTCAGAGTGAGTACAATATATATGAATTCACGGTAATGTAACATTTAGAGGGGGGAATAGGTATTGTGACATTTAGAAGAAATTCTATGTATTGTGATATTTAGAACAAAGTCTAGGTATTGTGACATTTAGAAGAAATTCTATATATTGTGACATTTAGAAAGAGTCTATGTATTTTGACATTTAGAAAGAGTCTATCTATTGTGACATTCATAGAGAGTGTCTGGCTTTCGTGACATTTAGAGAGACTAGGTTTACTGACATTTACAAAGTCTTTGTACAGCGGAGTTCAGAGATAGTCTATAATGTGTCCAATGAACTAGAATCTGAGTAATCTATGAGTACAGTTCCATTTAGATAGAATATTGATTTTATGTCATTTAGTGAGAGATGATCTACACTTTACAGTCAGGTTTGATATGGTGTCAGTTTATCAGTGGCTTGATAAAATGTCATTTAGAGATAGTCTTTGTTTAGCTGTCAATATATATATATATATATATATATATATATATATATATATATATATATATATACAGTGGATTCCGCTTAATTGGGACACCGCTTAGTTGGGACAGCCGCTTATTTGGGACAAATCTCAAAGAAACCAAACCAAGAAGCCAATAGTAAATTTGTATTTTTAATTGGGACAGCCGCTTAATTGGGATAAAAAGCCCCTGGTCCCGATGTGTCCCAATTAAGCGGAATCGACTGTATATATATATATATATATATATATATATATATATATATTTATATATATATATATATATATATGTATATATATACATATAGATATAGATATACATAAATATATTTATATATATATATATATATATATATATATATATAGATAGATAGATAGATAGATAGATAGATAGATAGATAGATAGATAGATAGATAGATAGATAGATAGATAGATAGATAGATAGATAGATAGATAGATAGATAGATAGATAGATAGATAGATAGATAGATAGATAGATAGATAGATAGATAGATAGATAGATAGATAGATAGATAGATAGATAGAGATGTTGCCTATGAAGTAGAGTCTTGGTATTGTGTCATTTGGGGATAATGTAATGATGCATCATGTCGTGAGATTTTTATTATTCTGTCATTTAGTAAAGGCGCTGCTGCAGTGTCATTTTGGTCCAGACTCTTTAGTCATTCTTTTAATTTGGTTCAGTGACTAATCAAAATTTCTTTGTACAAAATGTCACTTGCACTTTACTATGCGACAACCCATAATTTTTGTTTACTATTTTTCAATTGTATTATTTTATTTCCAATCAGTTTTTATGTGCATTGTATATTTAAGCTATATTTAAGTCCATTAATTGTTAGCTTTATCAACCTGTATTTTGTTTATATATACAGTGGATTCCGCTTAATTGGTACACCGCTTAGTTGGGACAGCCGCTTATTTGGGACAAAATCTCAAAGAAACCAAACCAAGAAGCCTTTGGTAAATGTGTATGTTTAATCGGGACAGCCGCTTAATTTGGGACAAAAAGCCTCGGTCCCGATGTGTCCCAATTAAGCGGAATCGACTGTATATATATTTCTCCATAAGAAGAACATAGGCGATTTATATATGAGACAAACTATAGTCAACATGACATAATGGAACAAAAATATGATAATAGCTATATCAAAAAAAAAAAAGCGGTAAGTTTTTTTTTGGTGACCCAGGCAAGTCGCGTTGCGAGGGGTGGACAAGGGGGGAGGGCATCATGCCCCGGGCCCTACTCACAAAGGGGCGCCAAACAGCCCCGTAGCGTGAAAATTCTACAGCAGGGGCCAGGAATTCTGCAGCAGGGGCCAGGCAATAGCAGGGGGGGCAGGTTATACATTTTAATAAGTAGAACTAATAAGCAGGGGGGGCAGACAAAACGCAAGGGGGGGCCGGACCCCCTGCCCCCAGCCCCTTCCCCGCACGCTACAGGCCTGGCTCCAAATGATATATTTTACATATAATATTATATGGTTTTCGAATTGGGGGGGGGGGCGCTAAACAGGTATTGTTCCCCGGGCGCGAGTTAAGCTCGCTACGCCACTGAACCCGGGCCTTACTTTCACTTTCAGCCCGTTTCCCTAGTTTGCCTGTCCCAGAAAATGGCCCCGTTAACATCCTACCCGTAGTTTTATATATATATATTTTTCATTTTTTTCAAAACATGTCTTAATAAACTCTAAACATAAACCGGCTTAGTTTTTACAAAGTTTCAAGTTAAATTTAGCATTAAAGAAACTTTTCTCTGACAATAAAATAAAAAAATAATAATAGATGCTCTCTACATTGTTTCATTTTTCTTTTGTTTGTTTTCACAGAGACTATTAATACAGCTTATCAGCTGTATGCGACGTGCAACGTTCAACATGCAACAGCAGCTGGTAGATGCAGGGGCAGATTAATCTACATCAGACCCGTAAGACTATTACTTCCCCTTTCCGTATCACACTGGAGAAAAACTTAAAAAACAAAACAAAACCCGGTTATCAGCACTTCACTTATACGACGGGCTGTGAGTTCCAGGGAATAAGAAACATTAAAGAACATACCCAGGACGAGTGATTCAAAGTATTAAAAGAAAAAAGGTCTCTAAAAGGTGGAAAACCAGCACAGTTTTAGCTCTCGTGGCTAAATGTGCGTATTATGTCACAACAGCTGTGATCTATTTTAAGAAATGTGTATCGACTGCGCGCGGTGTGTAGCGCGTGGTATGCATTACCTGAGATCATTGTGTCGTGAATTTATTATAATGGCCTTAGTTTAATTTTTGTTTATCAAAACCAGTATTACTATAACAGAAGTCTTTCAAATTAAATTTTAATGATAGTTTCTGTCAAGCCACCGAATTAATCTGAATATATCAGTTTGATATAATGTTTTGCAGTCATGTAGTTGTTTTAAATGCTGGTCGCTTATGAAATATATCAAATGTAGATTTATTTATTTGATATTTATGATTTTTATATGATGCTCTACCGGTGCAATAATTAGCTTACACGTTTACATTATGATAATGTTATAGAGAGTGCATGACGTTTCTTTAAAATAATCTCAAACCGAGTTTTCCCTATCATACACACATGACTTAAAAATAATTAGCTTCTTAATTCCACAAATTGTCAATTCATGGACTTAAAATGATTAATATCTTGTATTGTCACGTGGAATCTTCATAGGTGCTAAATTTAGGCCAAGTCATGTAATTAGAACAGGAGTTACAGGATTTCGATTACAAATCCAGCAATTAAGCGAAACACACAGAAAGCGAAACGAATAATTAAAAGCTTATTTTTTTTTTTAAAAATGTCGTTTTCTTATAGAGATCTGTAAATGTTTCTACTGCAATGATCATTCTTGAAATGTCTCAAGCTTTTCTCGTCTGCTGAGCTTAAAAAAAAAACCGCAATCATGAAGCAGGACCTGCTGTCAAACTCTGTCACGTTCAACGTGTCACGTCCATCATCCATTGCGTACGTCCGCTCAACGTCGCTCACCTGCGTGATCGTGGCGGCCAAGTCGAACAGAGAGGACGAGGTGGTGCGGCTCCTGAGCGAGGACCCCGCCCGACTCTACGCCCTGGATGAGGGCGGGCGTACGGCGCTGCACTGGGCGACGGAGTACGGATACAGGCGGATCGCCCAGGTGCTGGTCAACGCCCCGTGTGATTCAGACAAGACCGGGGTCAGTTTGCTTAACGCGCAGGACAACAGGGGGCATTCCGCCTTGCACATCGCCTGCAACTGCAAGAGGGAGGAACTTGCCTCACTGTACGTCACGCTCAAGATGGACCTCAACGTAAAGGACAGGTCAGGCAACACTGCCCTGCACCGGGCGGTCAGGATGAACCTCGAGACCGTAGTGTACATGATGTGTGAGAGCGGCGCCGACGTCAACTCCAGAAACGACCTTCTTTGGACCCCACTGCACGAGGCGGCGAGGACCGGAAACGTGAGCGTCCTTCAAGTGCTTATACGGCGAGGGGCGGATCTGGACGCCGTGACGCAGAACCGCATGACCCCATTCCTCACCGCTTTCTTCTATTACAAGATAGCCGCCAAGGGAAACAATTACCCGAATCTGGACAGCGTATGGAAGCTGTTGATTGAGTCCGGCTGCTGCCTTTCCACAAGCGACGGGCATTGGACCCCTTTGTCCGCAGCCATAGCCTGCGACAACAGTTTCATCGCGTCGCTGCTGCTCTTTAACGGATGCCTGATCGATAAGGCCGGACGGTGGGGTCGAGGCATGCTCCAGGAAGCATTCTCCTGCAGCGAGCCCATGCTGGTCAAGCTCATCGTATTACTCGGCTACATCCCCAGCCCGGAAGAGGTCACCTACTGCTGCAAGCAGATCCCCATGTATTCCAAAGTCTTCATGCGTCTGCCTGGACTGGGCTCCGGGCTCCACAGAGACAGGCAGGAGGTGGTCAAGTGGCTGAAGCAGAGAGAGGCGTGCCCTCCGTCGCTGTCCGAGTTCTGCAGAGTGTCCATCCGTCAGGCGATGAACGCCGCTTCCGGAGATAGATCCATCGTTGCTAAGATCACGTGTCTTCCGATTCCAAATAGACTCAAACGGTTCTTGGCTTTGTCCGATTTCACTCATTACCTGTTTGAGTAAAAATTATTGTTGAATATGAAAACAATTATATAAATGTTGAACACATTGTTGAACGGACTGTTGAGATATAAACAAAATGTTACACAAGAATGTTGAGTGAACTGTTGCTATTAATTTTAATTGTTGTATTGGCCCTTTTAATAAAAGCTACAGTAATGGAGACCAAGAAAATAAAATAGATTTAAGAAAGGAAACAAAACCAATTTTCAAGAACTGACAACTTGGATTCAATTTAATAGTGAAACGAAATACGTGTCACATTAAAAAGTTTTTTGTTTAGTTATTAATGAAAGATATGTATTGTATAACTACCCTAAGAAATAGAAAGAGATATACTTTTAAATATTTGTTTATTATTTGTTACTTACTTTTGCCAGATAACATTTTTTTAGTCTTGTTTATACATAAATCTGTTGACTTCAGTATTATCAGCCATTTTCTAAAACGGTTATTGTGCAAATGAATGAATACATGACTTTTCTAGTCACACAATAAGAGTCATAAAAATTATAATTCATCACTAAATTTCTTCTTTTTTACTTATTTAAAGTATTTAATTAATTAACTTTATTTCCTAATGCCCAATGTTTTGTGTTTATTTATACAAAGGTGCATTCGTTCGGTATCAGTGATGATACATTCAAGGACAGTCACCCAGTGTCTCAAGGCTTTCGTATATTAGCAGCTGTAGCTTCCATTTATTTCTCGACTTTCAATAGTTTATAAATAATTGCTTGCAAGTTTGCATTGTCAATGTAAATAAATATAATTCTACAGTTTGTTTAAAATTTCATAACTACATACAACTTCATGTAATTATGTACCGTATCATATAAATGTGGAATTTTTTCAAAGATTCATTTATGATATAAACGCAGTAAAAAAAATGTGTACATGATATATTCCAAAACAATTTTTTTTAAAGATTGCCGGCAAAGGGGTCAGCCATTGAATACTTCTGGGTTCACAACCCTCCCCACCCCCAAATGTCAAACTTCGGTAACCCCCTACTGGTAAGTGTACCCACCACTCAACCCTTTCCGAGTCCAAAAAATACAAATTTATGAAAAAATTATAAATGTGTTGCCTCAGGGGTTATCATAAATTTCGAGCCCCTGGGCAGGGCTATCACGGGCCCATCGTGCTGATAATAATATTTTCAAAAGTTGATTGGTCAGCTCAGTCCGAGCACCTAAAACTCGACGGGCCCCCTACCTGCACCCCCTCTCGGCGGCACTGATCATAATGAATGGTTCCTCTATATCATATCAGCCTTGCCTGTTCCATAATAAACGTTGGTGACATTATACATCTTAAAACATATTGCACCACTCTTAAGTTCAGAGGTGGATTTACGGAAGGGCGCAGCGGACGTGTGCCCAGGGTCTCTAAATATTTAGAGGCCCCACACAGGTCGCAATATTTAATAATTTGGTGAGTCCATTTTTCTAATAGGCTTAGCACGGGGCCTCAAATGTCACAGGTCCGACCCTGAAAAATGAAATGTTCTGCAGATATGAATTTCTAACTGAGCACTCACACTGACACATACATTAAACAGTTTTTTTTTTTTTTTAATGTAATATGTTCTCGTTTTAAAAAAAATTACAATGGCTAAAAATAGTTCCAAGGGAGTTAATTCTAGTAAACTCTATATTAAACTTCAAATAAAATACAACATATTAATATTTTAGACACCAACAGTTTATTTCATTGGTCCGACAATAAAGAATGTCTACTAATACTGTATATCATTTCCCTAGACCTTCTACCATTCAAATTTTAGACTTCATTGTCTATTTGAGTTAAACCTATAAAGTTAAGGTCATCCATCATGAATAAAACAAAGTACATACTTAGTTTTATCTCAGAAGAACCATTTCACTTAAAAGAAACCTGGACTCGTTTCAAAGCTAAAAAAAAATTGCTTTTATTACATGTATCAAATAACATATAATTAATGTCTTGCCCTTCCTATGTGGTTTACCCCCCCCCCCCCCAATTTAGTTCTCAAAGCAGATTAAAAACAAACAAAAAACATTACCAGCAGGTTCACAAATACAGGGACATCATTCGTAATGATTAGTGAGGCAGTGGAAACCTCCCCCCCCCCCCAAACTCATGGAGAAAGAAACAAGTTTAAACAATAATTGTTCGACTTTAAAAAAAAAAATTAGGCCTGACTGTTTGGTGGTAAACGGGCAAGTTGTATATATTTAATGGAAAGAGACACACGCTTTACGAGATGGCTATGCAATATTTGTTTCCAATATTTAGGCCTGACTGTTTGGTGGTAAACGGGCTAGTTTTGTATATTTCATGGAAAGAGACACACGCTTTACGAGATGGCTATGCAATATTTGTTTCAAATATTTAGGCCTGACTGTTTGGTGGTAAACGGGCTAGTTGTGTATATTTAATGGAAAGAGACACACGCTTTACGAGATGGCTATGCAATATTTGTTTCAAACAGCTCTTAAAAACAAAAAAAAAATTGAAATAACAATAGTAATAATCAATAAGCTCTTATGCCCGGGGGTTGACACGCTAATGAAAATAAATTAAAGCATTCATCTCTTTTTTTTAATTTGTCCCCAACCAGACCGGAGTCCCACTCGCCCCCCCTCTCCCCCCACCCGGCATGTACTCAGACCCTTTTATTACGTATCGGTAAACTAACGTGTAGCCAAAGGCCCCCCACCCCCACCCTTCAGTAGAAGTAGCCCCCTCCTAACACTGTCCAGTACATGATCATAGCAAATCCAATATGCTATACAGGCCCTCCCCCCCTCAACACACCTCCAACAGACACTTGCGCTAACTGGCCTGCAGTTATCTCAAAACTCTCTACCCTCGTGTCACCAAAAAAAAAAAGCCCAAAAGAATACCTCTCCACCAGAAAAGATGGTTTCAAAATTTTTGATTGTTTACACAGATTCATTCAAAAATTTGAAAAAAAAAAATATTTGAGTATGACGCAATTTAGCGTCATTACTAATTGTGTTCATTGGCCCTGATATTTTTTTTTAAATTGTTTATCAATAATTCGACTTAAAACGTTAATAATTTTGTTTGTTTTTGTTTTTATTGTTGATGTGGGCGTTGCTGTGTGTCGCCTTAGGGGTTATCATAATCAGGCTCACCGACAGAAATTTCGGGCCCCTGGGCAGGGCTGTCACGGGCCCATCGTGCTGATAATAATATTTTCAAAAGTTAATTGGTCAGCTCAGTCCGTGCAGTTTAAACTCTCCGGGCTCACCTTTCTGCCCCCCCCCTCACGACGGCACTGATCATAATAAATGGTTCCTCTATATCATATCAGCCTTGCCTGTTCCATAATAAACGTTTGTGACATTATACATCTTAAAACATATTGCACCACTCTTAAGTTCACAGGTGGGGTTAGGAAGGGCGCAGCGGACGTGTGCCCAGGGTCTCTAAATATTTAGAGGCCCCACACAGGTCGCAATATTTAATGATTTGGTGAGTCCATTTTTCTAATAGGCTTAGCACGGGGCCTCAAATGTCACAGGTCCGCCCCTGATAAATGAAATGTTCTGCCCAAATGAAATTCTTTAATGAGCACTCACACTGACACATACATTAAGCAGTTTTTTTTTAAAAATGGAATATAGTCTCGTTTAAAAAAAAATGTAATATGTTCTCGTTTCAAAAAAAATTTTATATGTTCTCGTTTTAAAAAAAAAATCACTATGGCTAAAAATAGTTCCAAGGGAGTTAATGCTAGAAAACTCTATATCAAACTTCAAATAAAATACAACATATTAATATTTTACACACCAACAGTTTATTTCATTTGTCCGACAATAAAGAATGTCTACAAATTCAGTTAATTAATCCCCTAACCCTAATACTCTTCAAATGTTAGACTTCATTGTCTATATGATTGAAACCTATCAAGAAATCAAATATGTATAAAAACAAATTACATACTTAGTTTATATCTCTGAAGTAAGAACCATTTCACTTTAATGAAACTGGCCTCGTTTCAAAACGAAAGAATTACAATTATTACATGTATCAAATAACATGTAATTAATGTCTTGCCCTTCCTATGTGGTAACCCCCCCCCCATTTAATTCTCAAAGCAGATTAAAAACAAAAAACAAAACATGACCAGCAGGTTCACACGTACAGGGGCGTCATTCGTAATGATCAGTGAGGCAGTGAAACCCCCCATCATGGAGAAAGAAACAAGTTTAAACGGCCTAGTTGTGTATATTTAATGGAAAGAGACACTCGCTTTACGAGATGGCTATGAAATATTTGTTTCAAATAGCTCTTTAAAAAAAAACAAATTAAAATAACAATAGTAATAATCAATAAGCTCTTATGCCCGGGGGTTGACACGCTAATGAAAATAAATTAAAGCATTCATCTCTTTTTTTTATTTGTCCCCCCATTAGTCCCCGCCGGCTCCCACTGACATTGGCTCAATACAGTAGCAAAGTAACTAATGCTATTGACGACCCCCTGGGGGAAGGGGGGGTGAGTACTCTAAAAATAGCACCATGAATACACCCATGAGTTAAAAAATAATAGTAATAATAAAAAAAACAACATCAACAGACAAGGGATAACAGTCAAGCTCCTTCCCACCCCACCCTTCTAGTCCTCCACCACCCACAAATCCCCATGTCAAAGCCTAGTTACGTCACAGAATTATTTACTCGTTGGCTGTGTCTAATATCAATATTAGCAAAAAAGCTACAACATAATAGTAAATAATTAGAATAATAAAAATAAGTTTTATAACAAACAGAGGCTTGTGTTAATGTATCTTGGTGTCCGTGACACCAGTCCAAGATTTACTTTACGGTGGTAAAGTAAATAACAAAAAAAAATGTAGTAATACTTATGTCATATTGACCTACACTTCAACTGCATTCTCAAAAAAAAATTTAAATGGATCACACAAACTTAGCGCCCCCCCGCCCTCCAATACCACGCCACCTCCCTATTCCTCTCCCCAATTTACTGACCTATCACCTCCCCCCCCAGGCCCATTCACTCACTCATCCCCCATACACCTAAAGTCTCAACCGGACCGGTGTCACACTCGCTGCCCTTTTCCCTCCCCCCCCACCCCGGCGTGCACTCAGACCCTTTTATTACGTATCGGTAAACTAACGTGTAGCGAAGGGCCCCCACACCTTTTAGTAGAAATAGCCCCCTCCTACCACAGTCCAGTACATAATCATAGCACATCCAATATGCTATAGAGCCCCCCCCCTCAACACCCATCTAACAGACACTTGCGCTAACTTGCCTGCAATTATCTCAAAACTCTCTACCCTCGTGTCACCAAAAAAAAAAAGCCCCAAAGAATACCTCTCCACCAGAAAAGATGTTTTCAAAATTTTTGATTGTTTACACAGATTCATACAAAAATTTGAAAAAAAAATATTTGAGTATGACGCAATTTAGCGTCATTACTAATTGTGTTCATTGGTCCTGATATTTTTTTTTAAATTGTTTAACAATAATTCGACTAAAAACGTTAATAATTTTGTTTGTTTTTGTTTTTATTGTTGATGTGGGCGTTGCTGTGTGTTGCCTCAGTGGTTATCATAATCAGGCTCACCGACAGAAATTTCGGGCCCCTGGGCAGGGCTGTCATGGGCCCATCGTGCTGATAATAATATTTTCAAAAGTTAATTGGTCAGCTCAGTCCGTGCAGTTTAAACTCTCCGGGCCCACCTTTCTGCCCCCCCCCCTCACAGCCTCACGACGGCACTGATCATAATAAATGGTTACTCTATATCATATCAGCCTTGCCTGTTCCATAATAAACGTTTGTGACATTATACATCTTAAAACATATTGCACCACTCTTAACTTCAGAGGTGGATTTACGGAAGGGCGTAGCGGACGTGTGCCCAGGGTCTCTAAATATTTAGAGGCCCCACACAGGTCGCAATATTTAATGATTTGGTGAGTCCATTTTTCTAATATGCTTAGCACGGGGCCTTAAATGTCACAGGTCCGACCCTGAAAAATGAAATGTTCTGCAGATATGAATTTCTAACTGAGCACTCACACTGACACATACATTAAACAGTTTTTTTTTTTTTTTAATGTAATATGTTCTCGTTTTAAAAAAAATTACAATGGCTAAAAATAGTTCCAAGGGAGTTAATTCTAGTAAACTCTTTATTAAACTTCAAATAAAATACAACATATAAATATTTTAGACACCAACCGTTTATTTCATTGGTCCGACAATAAAGAATGTCTACTAATTCAGTATATCAATCCCCTAGCCCTTCTACCCTTCAAATTTTAGACTTCATTGTCTATTTGAGTTAAACTTATCAAGTTAAGGTCATCAACCATGAATAAAAACAAAGTACATACTTAGTTTTATTTTAGAAGAACCATTTCACTTAAAAGAAACCTGGACTCGTTTCAAAGCTAAAAAAAAATTGCTTTTATTACATGTATCAAATAACATATAATTAATGTCTTGCCCTTCCTATGTGGTTTACCCCCCCCCCCAATTTAGTTCTCAAAGCAGATTAAAAACAAACAAAAAACATTACCAGCAGGTTCACAAATACAGGGACATCATTCGTAATGATTAGTGAGGCAGTGGAACGCCCCCCCCCCCCCCAAACTCATGGAGAAAGAAACAAGTTTAAACAATAATTGTTCGACTTTAAAAAAAAAAAATTAGGCCTGACTGTTCTGTGGTAAACGGGCTAGTTGTATATATTTAATGGAAAGAGACACACGCTTTACGAGATGGCTATGCAATATTTGTTTCAAATATTTAGGCCTGACTGTTTGGTGGTAAACGGGCTAGTTGTGTATATTTAATGGAAAGAGACACACGCTTTACGAGATGGCTATGCAATATTTGTTTCCAATATTTAGGCCTGACTGTTTGGTGGTAAACGGGCTAGTTTTGTGTATTTCATGGAAAGAGACACACGCTTTGCGAGATGGCGATGCAATATTTGTTTCAAATATTTAGGCCTGACTGTTTGGTGGTAAACGGGCTAGTTGTGTATATTTAATGGAAAGAGACACACGCTTTACGAGATGGCTATGCAATATTTGTTTCCAATATTTAGGCCTGACTGTTTGGTGGTAAACGGGCTAGTTGTGTATATTTAATGGAAAGAGACACACGCTTTACGAGATGGCTATGCAATATTTGTTTCAAACAGCTCTTAAAAACAAAAAAAAAATTGAAATAACAATAGTAATAATCAATAAGCCCTTATGCCCGGGGGTTGACACGCTAATGAAAATAAATTAAAGCATTCATCTCTTTTTTTTAATTTGTCCCCATTAGCACCCGCCGCCCCCTCCCCCCCACGGAAAAAAAAATTAGTAATACTAATGTCATATTGACCTACACTTCAACTGCATTCTCAAAAAAAAAAAAATTTTTAAAATGGATCACATAATTTTAGCGCCCCACCTGACCTCCTATCATACGCCACATCCCAGTTCCTCTCCCCACTTTATTGACCTATCACCTCCCCCCCACGCCCAATCACTCACTCATCCCCCATACACCTAAAGTCTCAACCGGACCGGTGTCACACTCGCTGCCCTTTTCCCTCCCCCCCCCACCCCGGCGTGCACTTAGACCCTTTTATTACGTATCGGTAAACTAACGTGTAGCGAAGGGCCCCCACACCTTTCAGTAGAAATAGCCCCCTCCTACTACAGTCCAGTACATAATCATAGCACATCCAATATGCTATAGAGCCCCCCCCCCTCAACACCCATCTAACAGACACTTGCGCTAACTGGCCTGCAGTTATCTCAAAACTCTCTACCCTCGTGTCACCAAAAAAAAAAGCCCAAAAGAATACCTCTCCACCAGAAAAGATGTTTTCAAAATTTTTGATTGTTTACACAGATTCATTCAAAAATTTGAAAAAAAAAATATTTGAGTATGACGCAATTTAGCGTCATTACTAATTGTGTTCATTGGTCCTGATATTTTTTTTTTTAAATTGTTTATCAATAATTCGACTTAAAACATTAATAAATTTTTGTTTTTGTTTTTATTGTTGATGTGGGCGTTACTGTGTGTTGCCTTAGGGGTTATCATAATCAGGCTCACCGACAGAAATTTCGGGCCCCTTGACAGGGCTGTCACGGGCCCATCGTGCTGATAATAATATTTTCAAAAGTTATTTGGTCAGCTAAGTCCGTGCACTTTAATTTCTCCGGGCCCACCTTTCTGCCCCCCCCCCCCTCACGGCGGCACTGATCATAATAAATGGTTCCTATATATCATATCAATCTTGCCTGTTCCATAATAAACGTTTGTGACATTATACATCTTAAAACATATTGCACCACTCTTAAGTTCAGAGGCGGATTTACGGAAGGGCGCAGCGGTCGTGTGCCCGGGGCCTCTAATGTCACAGGTCCGCCCCTGAAAAATGAAATGTTCTGCCGACACGAATTTCTAACTGAGCCCTTACACTGACACATACATTAAGCAGTTTTTAAAAAAATGTAATATGTTCTCGTTTAAAAAAAATGTAATATGTTCTCGTTTTAGAAAAAAAAATACTATGGCTAAAAATAGTTCCAAGGAAGTTAATGCTAGAAAACTCTATGTCAAACTTCAAATAAAATACAACATATTAATATTTTACACACCAACAGTTTATTTCATTTGTCCGACATTAAAGAATGTCTACAAATTCAGTTTATTAATCCCCTACCCCTACTACTCTTCAAATATTAGACTTCATTGTCTATTGATTTAAACCTAACAAGTTAAGGTCATCAAACATGTATAAAATCAAATTACATACTTAGTTTTATCTCAGAAGAACTATTTCACTTAAAAAAAACCTGGCCTCGTTTCAAAACTAAAAAAATATTACAATTATTACATGTATCAAATAACATGTAATTAATGTCTTGCCCTTCCTATGTGGTAACCCCCCCCCCCATTTAGTTCTCAAAGCAGATTAAAAACAAAAAACAAAACATGACCAGCAGGTTCACAAGTACAGGGGCGTCATTCGTAATGATCAGTGAGGCAGTGAAACCCCCCATCATGGAGAAAGAAACAAGTTTAAACGGCATAGTTGTGTATATTTAATGGAAAGAGACACACGCTTTACGAGATGGCTATGAAATATTTGTTTCAAATAGCTCTTTAAAAAAAAGACAAATTGAAACAACAATAGTAATAATCAATAAGCTCTTATGCCCGGGGGTTGACACGCTAATGAAAATAAATTAAAGCATTCATCTCTTTTTTTTTATTTGTCCCCCCATTAGTCCTCGCCGCCCCCCACTGACATTGGCTCAATACAGTAGCAAAGTAACTAATGCTATTGACGACCCCCTGGGGGAAGGGGGGGTGAGTACTCTAAAAATAGCACCATGAATACACCCATGAGTTAAAAAAATAGTAATAATAATAAAAAAAACAACATCAACAGACAAGGGCAAACAGTCAAGCTCCTTCCCACCCCACCCTTCTAGTCCTCCCACCCACCCACAAATCCCCATGTCAAAGCCTAGTTACGTCACAGAATTATTTACTAGTTGGCTGTGTCTAATATCAATATTAGCAAAAAAGCTACAACATAATAGTAAATAATTAGAATAATAAAAATAGGTTTTATAACAAACAGAGGCTTGTGTTAATGTATCTTGGTGTCCGTGACGCCAGTCCAAGCTTTACTTTACGGTGGTAAAGTAAATAACAAAAAAAAATTTAGTAATACTAATGTCATATTGACCTACACTTCAACGGCATTCTCAAAAAAAAAAAAATTTTAAATGGATCACACAAACTTATCGCCCCCCCCCCCGCCCTCCAATACACGCCACCTCCCTATTCCTCTCCCCACTTTATTGACCTATCACCTCCCCCCCCCCCACGCCCAATCACTCACTCATCCCCCCCTACACCTAAAGTCTCAACCAGACCGGAGTCCCACTCGCCCCCGCTCTCCCCCCACCCGGCATGTACTCAGACCCTTTATTACGTATCGGTAAACTAACGCGTAGCCAAAAGCTCCCTCGCCCACCCTTCAGTAGAAATAGCCCCCTCCTACCACAGTCCAGTACATAATCATAGCAAATCCAATATGCTATAGAGCCCCCCCCCCCTCAACACCCCTCCAACAGACACTTGCGCTAACTGGCCTGCAGTTATCTCAAAACTCTCTACCCTCGTGTCACCAAAAAAAGCTCAAAAGAATACCTCTCCACCAGAAAAGATGTTTTCAAAAATTTTTATTGTTTACACAGCTTCATTCAAACATTTGAAAAAAAAAATATTTGAGTATGACGCAATTTATCGTCATTACTAATTGTTTTGATTGGCCCTGATATTTTTTTTTAAAATTGTTTAATAATAATTCGACATAAAACGTTAACAACTTTTTGTTTTAGTTTTTATTGTTGATGTGGGCGTAGCTGTGTAATTGTTTTTCAAAAAAAAATATAAACAGATGCAGGAACAATACTTTCCTTAAAAAATCAGGTCAGCTGTTTTGCCTTCCTTTATAAGCCAATGCGAGTCTTAAGAAAAGAGAACGGAGATTATGTGACGATAGGAGGGATTAAATGACGCCATCAAAACTTGCCGTTCTATAGGGGCGGTCACAGCTGACGGAGTCGCGCACCGTCGATTGAAAAAAAACCAGCCCGTGAGAAGATTATTGTTACTGTTATGTGTGTTTCTGTTTTTGTTGTTGTTGAAAGGGGGAGTACACTATGCTATGACGTATACGATATGTGTGCAGCGAACGGATGTGTTCACAGTGCGATGTACTGCAGGAGCGTACTTGCGGCCTGGATATCACGCTAATGGATTCATTAAAGCCGACACCTTTGTTAACAGGTAATAAAAAAGGGGTTAAGGTGTGTTTGTGGGGGGGAAGGGGGGTACCTTCACGGTTCCAGACTTTTTTGTGCGAGTGTGTGTGTGTGTGTGTGCTGTGTTTATTTTTCGGCTTCGTATTAAAAGAAATGTGGATGTGGATTTCATTAAGCGATATATGAACGACGAATCTATGCAGGTAATTGAGCATCAATATTTGTCTATATCTGTGAAAGCGAATAAGAGGTGAGTTGTTCCCCTTGTAGCCACGATACAAGTAGTTAATGCGCCGTACAACACAACTGAGCCAAAGGCTACTTTTAAAATCAATACTTCTATATCACTTCTCTCTCACTTGGATATTTTTATATTAATATCGAAATAACACCCCCACATCAGAGAAATCAATAGAAAACTGATAAATAAATTATGTTTATGAAATCTTTTAAAAAAAATGAATATTTGGGTTGCTATGTTGACAAAATCTAAATATATATTTAATTGATTCCCACAAATTAAAACATACAGTTTGTAGAATATTTACTCTATCACAAGGCTTCCAGCATTTATTTTTAACCAAAAACTACGTTTAACCAGACAGTTTGTATTCATTTTAATTTCCACCATCTTAAAGACATTCATATAATGTGCATTGGCGTAGCGAGCTTAACTCGCCCCCGGAGCACAATACATTTTACTGCCCCCACCCCCTATTCGAAAACCATATAATTTATATGTAAAATATACCATTTGATGCCCCTTTGTGAGTAACACCCGGGGCATGATGCCCCCCCCCCATCTGTAATTATGAGATAAAATCTCTTAGATCCTATAAACCACTAATGGCACGGGTTTAGTGGTGCTCTTCTTTCATCCCCACCATAGCTGATAGTGCAATGGCCATGGAGACACCACGGGAATCATAGCGGGACTTTAGCCATGACCTGAAATATCCATTGGTCCTCACCAGAGATTGAACCAGGGACCCTCAGGTCGAAAGTCGAGTGCATTACCCACACGACCATCAGTCCTACCGATTCTCTACATGTAAACGTCATCATTCACAGCTTGTTGCTTTTATTCATGATATTAAAGCAATCTCAATCCTTCACTTACGTTAAATTAAAAAACAAACCCATGTGCCCTACGGAGCCAAAAATGTGCCCACCCTCTCGTTTACAAGAAAAGCCGTATAAAAACATGTACGCACCAGCTTTCTTGCCCGAGATCAACGAAATTTTAGCCGCTTCATGATAGTCTCTCCTTCCCCAACCCCTCCCTCTCTCCCCCTCCCCACCTTGTGAAAGTTTCACTCTTAATCCGTGCTTGTTGTTGTTACGCCAAGTACCTCCAAGAGAAAGGGCGGGGGGGGGGAAATGCCCTGGGGCCCGGTGAGTTTTAGGGGCCCGGACTGAGCTAGCCAATTAACTTTTGAAAATATTTTTATCAGCACGGGGGGGGGCCCGTGACAGCCATGCCCAGGGGCCCAAAATTTCTGTCGGTGGGCCTGGTTACGCCAACAAACTTTGGTTTCCAAAGAGGCGTCTAAAATGCTTTTATTACTTTCTGTTTACTTACAAGGTCAACTGACCGCAGCACTGATTAGCTAGCCGTCCCGTTGTGGACAGACAGAGAGGCAGGGATGGGCCAGTCGTCCAGTGAGGAGAAACAGGCGACGAGTAAAACTTTCAAAAAGCAGATCAGGTAATACTTCTTGCAAATCAGCGTCTCGAATAACGACGGTTTATTTTAGCGACGTTCATCACTGAATACATTACCGTCGTAAAGCAAGGCACCACTGTAAAAATGAATAATATTGAAATCTAAGGTTAAATAATTGGTAGATACTCTTTCTATTTCTTAGTCTTGCAAAATTTGCATTGGGGGTTAAAGAAAATAAGCTGTTATTCAAAGGGTTCGCTCCGCTATCGCAAGGCTTCCAGCATGTTTCAGGCGTATTCATTGATACATTTCTAGCTGTTCTAACAGTTTATTTCGTAATTGTTATGATGGATACACACATGGGCGTCGCTAGGAATTAATCCAGGGGGGGTAAAAATTTTCAAGGGGGGGCCAGGGGCGCCGAGAGCCAACACGGGCCCAAGGGCATGACATCATTGCGGGCCCCTTAATAAACAATACGTCGTGAAAAAATTGACATGGTCGGGGCGGCCGGGCCCCCTCACAGATGCGGGTCCCCTGGCAATGACCCCCCTGCCCCCCTCTCGGCGTGCCAGGGGGGGGGGGCCAAATAACAACTTTATGACATTTTTTTTAAATGTAAGGGGGAGGGGGGAAATGCAATTTTTTTTTTTTTTTTAAATGTATATCAAAGCTAATTCCAGAGTAGAATGTCAATCGCAGTGTACAATAGCAGCGTTATTCAATTGATTATCGATAATTCTCATGATATAAAGATCGGTTTCATATTTCCTTTGCATTGTAATCATTTATTCTATATGATGATCTCCACAAATTGTGTCTCGTTTTAATACTACTATTATTATTTTGTTTATTTTACTACATGTTTAGTCAATTATAGCTTTCAAAGGGAAGGAACTATGCAAACGAGAAAAATTCAAACTTTTCTAATTATTTCCCTTTTCCTCAATTTCCAGTAGCTTTGAACATTATTTGACCATAAAAATTACTAGAAATTCATTTAAAATGATAATTTAAAAAAAAAAGGATTGCTGCCTTATTTTTAACAAAAAGAATTTTATTTTTTGGCATTTACTGAACTTTTATGCACAGGTATTTGTTAATGAATTATAAGTTACAAAGCTATGTAGCACTACCAAATAAAAAAAAAAAGTAAAGCTACAGGCTAAAAGTTCATAACGTTGTTACGTCTGTTATGAAACTCGTGTGATTTACTGAGGCCAGAAAAAAAAAACTCCCCCCCCACCCCCCCCTCCCAACCCCCGAGATAACACACGTTTTTATTTATAACTTCTGACGGTAACACCATGGACTGATATTGTGTCTGACGTCATACCAGATTAACTACAGGTCACAATTTTTCGTTGTATCCGTGTATCGAGGTCGATATACTTTTTTTGATAATGATCGTCAGAGGTAACTAAGTGAATCTAGGAGGTGGATTAAGAAGAAAGGATTAACGATAATCCGTTACTACACGATGATTCACTAGGGTGGTTTTTTTATGGGACGATACACGTAGTTCTAGAGATAGTGAGAATAATAGTAAAGTGTTGGACAGATAGATAGATAGATAAATAGATAGATAGATAAATAGATAGATAGATAAATAGATAGATAGATAGATAGATAGATAGATAAATAAATAGATAGATAAATAGATAGATAGATAGATAGATAGATAGATAGATAGATAGATAAATAGATAGATAGATAGATAGATAGATAGATAGATAGATAGATAGATAGATAGATAGATAGATAGATAGATAGATAGATAGATAGATAGATAGATAGATAGATAGATAGATAGATAGATAGATAGATAGATAGATAGATAGATAGACACTGAACTCTTAGATCAGCCAAGTCTATACTGTCTGCCTACCTCCCCTCCCCACCCCCAGCGGACTATCTCCAGCAGCTGGACTCACTCAGGTCACACCGACAAGTTCTAAATTATCGAACCGACGGGGCGCTTTCACCCTTACATAATATTTGTGCTGCACTCACCCCTGTGGCACACCTTGATTTGTTAAAATGGGATTTAGTCAACCCAGCCCCGTAGCGTGAAAATTCTACAGCAGGGGCCATGCAATAGCAGGGGGGGGGCAGGTAATACATTTTACTAAGTAGATCAAATAAGCAGAGGGGGGCCAGACAAAACGCAGGGGTGGGGCCGGCCCCCTGTATTCCTATTAATAAGTCTCCAAATTGTCTAGCTTTAAACTTTTCAACGTATTCGTAAGTGAATTATGTGTGTATGTATAGTAAATATATATATATATATATATATATATATATATATATATATATATATATATATATATATCAAAACACATAGTACATTAACCTGACCTTTAATTACTCGACATTAAAAAAAAACAGAAACAAAGAAAAGATAAAGAAAAACCGTTATACAAAAGTGCGCTGTCTGCATATTTCGTCATTTCAATTAAAAGGGGAGGAAATCGAAACTTCATGAGTAGCGTACCTTTGTTGTCAATCGATTACTCAGTTATACCCGTCTCTGTCCTACATATCGCCTATATTTTGATACTCAGCGTTAGGTAAGATGTTAAAAACATCGGTAAAATAGTCGATACTGTTTAGCTATTATTTTTTTTCCCTCGGTTCCCTGACAACTCATCATACGAGACATTTCATCATTGCAACATTTCATCATTGCAACATTTCATCATTGCGACATTTCATCATTGTAGCAAATCACCATTGCACATTTGAACATGTAGGTGTAATTAAGTAATAAACACACTGAGCAAATTTTGGAAACATGTTGAGACAGTTACCGAACCCTATGAAGATGAAATGTTGCAATGATGAAATGTTGCAATGATGAAATGTTGCAATGATCAGATGTTGCAATGATGAAACGTTGCAATGATGAGATGTTGCATTGATGAAATGTTGCAATGATGAAATGTTGCAATGATGAAATGTTGCAATGATCAGATGTTGCAATGATGAAACGTTGCAATGACGAAATGTTGCAATGATGAAATGTTGCAATGATGAAATGTCTCGTATGATGAGGTGTCTGGTCACCTTTTTTCCTCATTAGTTAAGATTTTATTTTTGTTTTTCCCCTCAAATGAAAAGAATTCAACGAATTGCATCGTGCTTTTACTTTAAGGGTTCATCAGATATTTCATTTTTTTTTCTATCAAAGATATAAAAAATCCGTATTTATGACTCATGAAACGTGTTGCATGTAACGTGTACAGTATAATGGTGTATGGCGGCGTGTTGGCTTTTTTCCCCCTACATCTTATGTCAATGTTACCTTGGCGGCTGGCTAGAGCACAAATTGCATAAAAGAGCCCTTATTTCATTTTGCACTACACATGACATGCATGGCTTAATCTTTGAGACAAGCATACGACTACTGGCAGGATCAACCAGATAACTATTTGATTTGAGTTAAATAGGTGAAGGTTGACAGAACGGGCCTCGGGTTACCAAAGATTAGGGGCTCTAATTTTCGCCAATGCAGAATTTTTTCCTAATGCTCACAAATAAAATTTCCATTTATGCTCGCACCCCTCCGTAATGTGTCTTCGCTTATGATCTACAAATTTATTTTTGCCCTGCCCCCCCCCTCCCGCAAATGTACCTTCGCCAAAGGCCACAAATGTATCTATGTCTAGGGCCCCCCCCCCAATAAACATATGCATATCATTACAGACAAAACAGTTGGTTGGCTGAAAGAAAATCTTCTGAAAGTCCTTTTTTTGGGCTAGTCCAGTCGATACTTAGGAAGTACAAAATAGAAATTGACCAAGAAGAAGGGTCAAAATGGGGTTTTTTGTCGAGAGTGGGGGTGGGGGGGTTTCGTTACCAAGGTGACTCTGGGTTTCGGAATGGAAACCCTAGTGGCAGAATGCCTTTTAAAACTAGCCATCAGCTTGTATGGCATGTCTGTGCACATTGATTACTTCCCCGTGGGGAGGGGGTGTTGTCTACCGTGTAATACAGAGATTAAGTTGACCTTTTTCGTCTGGTAAAACAAGAAGTCACACTAGTACTCACCTGGAATATCTGGTAACACAGAGGTTCACACTAGTACTCACCTGGAATATCTGGTAATACAGAGGTTCACACTAGTACT
>JAGDYQ010000251.1:776574-804074 GCA_021962125.1 Bulinus truncatus
AAAAATTACTGAAATTTCATTTAAAACGATAATTTATAAAAAAAAAGGATTGCTGCCTTATTTTAAACAAAAAGAATTTTATTTTTTGGCATTTACTGAACTTTTATGCACAAAATTTGTTAATGAATTATAAGTTACAAGCTATGTAGCACTACCAAATAAAAAAAAAAAGTAAAGCTACAGGCTAAAAGTTCATAACGTTGTTACGTCTGTTATGAAACTCGTGTGATTTACTGAGGCCAGAAAAAAAACTCCCCCCACCCCCCCTCCCAACCCCCGAGATAACACCGTTTTGTTATAACTTCTGACGAGTAGTGCTTGCATGGACTGATGTTGTATCTGACGTCACTTTTGATATGTAGTTACAGGTCACAATTTTTCGTTGTATCAGTGTATCGAGGTCGATATCACTTTTAGATAATGATCCTTAGAGGTAACTAAGTGAATCTAGGAGGTGGATTAAGAAAAGGATTAGCGAATAATCCGTTACTACACGATGATTCACTAGGGTGGTTTTTTAATGGGACGATACACGTAGTTCTAGAGATAGTGGAGAATAATAGTAAGTGTTGGATAGATAGATAGATAGATAAATAGATAGATAGATAAATAGATAGATAGATAAATAGATAGATAGATAGATAGATAGATAGATAAATAAATAGATAGATAAATAGATAGATAGATAGATAGATAGATAGATAGATAGATAGATAGATAGATAGATAGATAGATAGATAGATAGATAGATAGATAGATAGATAGATAGATAGATAGATAGATCAAATGAATAATTAGATAGATAGATAGATATATATAGATAGATAGATAGATAGATAGATAGATAGATAGATAGATAGATAGACACTGAACTCTTAGATCAGCCAAGTCTATACTGTCTGCCTACCTCCCCTCCCCACCCCCAGCGGACTATCTCCAGCAGCTGGACTCACTCAGGTCACACCGACAAGTTCTAAATTATCAGACAGGCGGGGCGGCTTTTTTCCCTTACGCCTGTATATTTGTGCTGCACTCACCCCTGTGGCACACCCTTGATTTGTTAAAATGGGATTTAGTCAACCCAAAGCCCCGTAGCGTGAAAATTCTACAGCAGGGGCCATGCAATAGCAGGGGGGGGGCAGGTAATACATTTTACTAAGTAGATCAAATAAGCAGAGGGGGGCCAGACAAAACGCAGGGGTGGGGCCGGCCCCCTGTATTCCTATTAATAAGTCTCCAAGTGCTCTAGCTTACCAAAACTTTTCAACGTATTCGTAAGTGAATTATGTGTTATTATAGTAAATAGATATATATATATATATATATATATATATATATATACTCTATATATATATATATCAAACACATAATTTTATTAATGACCTTTAATTACTCGACATTAAAAAAAAACGAAACTGAGAAAAGATAAAGAAAAACCGTTATACAAAAGTGCGCTGTCTGCATATTTTCGTCATTTCAATTAAAGGGGAGGAAATCTCGACTTCATGAGTAGCGTACCTTTGTTGTCAATCGATACTCAGTTATACCCGTCTCTGTCTACATATCGCCTATATTTTGATACTCAACGTTAGGTAAGGATGTTAAAACATCGGTAAAATAGTCGATACTGTTTAGCTATTATTTTTTTTCCCTCGGTTCCCTGACAACTCATCATACGAGACATTTCATCATTGCAACATTTCATCATTGCAACATTTCATCATTGCGACATTTCATCATTGTAGCAAATGCATTCACATTTGAACATGTAGGTGTAATTAAAGTAATAAACACACTGAGCAAATTTTTGGAAACATATTGAGACAAGTTACCGAACCCTATGAAGATGAAATGTTGCAATGATGAAGTATTACAATAATCAATGTTTTAATGATTGAATGTTGCAATGATGAAACGTTGCAATGATGAGATGTTGCATTGATGAAATGTTGCAATGATGAAATGTTGCAATGATGAAATGTTGCAATGATCAGATGTTGCAATGATGAAACGTTGCAATGACGAAATGTTGCAATGATGAAATGTTGCAATGATGAAATGTCTCGTATGATGAGGTGTCTGGTCACCTTTTTTCCTCATTAGTTAAGATTTTATTTTTGTTTTTCCCCTCAAATGAAAAGAATTCAACGAATTGCATCGTGCTTTTACTTTAAGGGTTCATCAGATATTTCTTTTTTCTATCAAGATATAAAAAATCCGTATTTATGACTCTTGAAACGCGTGTTGCATGTAACGTGTACAGTATAATGATTGTATGGCGGCGTGTTGGCTTTTTCCCCTACATCTTTTATGTGTTACCTTGGCGGCTGGCTAGAGCACAAATTGCATAAAAGAGCCCTTATTTCATTTTGCACTACACATGACATGCATGGCTTAATCTTTGAGACAAGCATACGACTACTGGCAGGATCAACCAGATAACTATTTGATTTGAGTTAAATAGGTGAAGGTTGACAGAACGGGCCTCGGGTTACCAAAGATTAGGGGCTCTAATTTTCGCCAATGCAGAATTTTTTCCTAATGCTCACAAATAAAATTTCCATTTATGCTCGCACCCCTCCGTAATGTGTCTTCGCTTATGATCTACAAATTTATTTTTGCCCTGCCCCCCCCCTCCCGCAAATGTACCTTCGCCAAAGGCCACAAATGTATCTATGTCTAGGGCCCCCCCCCCAATAAACATATGCATATCATTACAGACAAAACAGTTGGTTGGCTGAAAGAAAATCTTCTGAAAGTCCTTTTTTTTTTAGTCAGTCGATACTTAGGAAGTACAAAATAGAAATTGACCAAGAAGAAAGGTCAAAATGGGGTTTTGTCGAGAGTGGGGGTGGGGGGGGGGTTCGTTACCAAGGTGACTCTGGGTTTCAAAATGGAAACCTAGTGGCAGAATGCCTTTTTTAACTAGCCATCAGCTTGTATGGCATGTCTGTGCACATTGATTACTTCCCCGTGGGGAGGGGGTGTTGTCTACCGTGTAATACAGAGATTAAGTTGACCTTTTTCGTCTGGTAAAACAAGAAGTCACACTAGTACTCACCTGGAATATCTGGTAACACAGAGGTTCACACTAGTACTCACCTGGAATATCTGGTAATACAGAGGTTCACACTAGTACTCACCTGGAATATCTGGTAACACAGAGGTTCACACTAGTACTCACCTGGAATATCTGGTAACACAGATGTTCACACTAGTACTCACCTGGAATATCTGGTAAAACAAGAGGTTCACACTAGTACTCACCTCGAATATCTGGTAACACAGAGGTTCACGCTAGTACTCACCTGGAATATCTGGTAAAACAGAGGTTCACGCTAGTACTCACCTGGAATATCTGGTAACACAGATGTTCACACCAATTACTCACTCTGAATATCTGATAAAACAAAGAGTTCCACTATTTTTCCTTAGATATCTGGTAACACAGAGGTTCACTAGTACTCACCTGGAATATCTGGTAAAACAGAGGTTCACGCTAGTACTCACCTAGAATATCTGGTAACACAGAGGTTCACGCTAGTACTCACCTGGAATATCTGGTAAAACAGAGGTTCACGCTGGTACTCACCTGGAATATCTGGTAACACAGAGGTTCACGCTATTCCAGGTCAGCACTTAAATTAACAGTTTGATCTATCAAATCAAAAACAGTTTTTTTTTAAATGGTAGAATAATGGTATAATATATATGTAGTTTAAACTGATAAAAAATATGATTTCGATATGTTGATATGTTTAATCTTGCATTAAGTCTTCGTCATTACATTGATAGTCTCTGAAGAAAAACATCCACCACACACACACACACACACACACATACACACACATACACACACACTTCCCAAGTGGAACATGAACCTTACATTATGACATTTAAAAAAGACATCATAGTGATCAATTATTATGGTTATTGTGGGGCCTAGGCAAAATTTGTAAATTCCAAGGCGTTCCAACAAAGCCACTATTGAAGTCAAAGGCAAGTATCTGGGGGGGTGCTCTTTTTTTAATTTTTATAACTTGCGCTCCTCTGACCCCCCCCCACACCCCCTTCCCCCACCCCCAGTTCTAATATTAAATAATTTCATTCCGGGATTCCTAGTCAAGTGCAGGGGGTTAGAGAGAGAGAAGAGAGAGAGATAGAGATGAGAGAAAGAGAGAGAGAGAAAGAAGAAGAGAGAGAGAGAGAAAGAGAGAGAGAAAGAGAGATAGAGAGAGAAAGAGAAGAGAAGAAGAGAGGAAGAGGAAAAGAAGAAGAAGAAGAGAGAGAAAGAGAGAGAGAGAGAGAGAGAGAGAGAGAGAGAGAAAGAGAGAGAGAGAGAAAGAGAGAGAGAGAAAGAGAGAGAGAGAGAAAGAGAGAGAGAGAGAGAGAGAGAGAGAGAGAGAAAGAGAGAGAGAGAGAAAGAGAGAGAAGAGAAAGAGAGAAAGAGAGAGAGAGACTAGAGAGAAAGAGAGAGAGAGAGAAAGAGAGAGAGAGAATAAGAGAGAGAGAAAGAGAGAGATAAAGAGAGAGAGAGAAAGAGACCAGAGAGAGAAAGAAGAAGAAAAAGAGAGAGAGAGAGAAAAGAGAGAAGAAAGAGAGAGAGAGAAAGAGAGAGAGAGAAAGAGAGAGAGAAAGAGAGAGAGAGAGAGAGAAAAGAGATTGAAGAGAAAGAGAAAGAGAACTGAGAAGAGAGAAAGAGAGAGAGAAAGAGAGAGAGAGAAAAAGAGAGAGAGAGAGAAAGAGATGAGAGAAAGAGAGAGAAAGAAGAAGAGAGATAAGAAGAGATAAGTGAAAGAGAGAGAGAAAGAGAGAGAAAGAAAGAAGAAGAAGCGAGAGAGAAAGAGAGAGAAAAAGAGAGACAGCTTCATTTGCTGGGGGAGGGGACAACAGTTAGTCATTAACGCCCGCCATGGTGTATAGATTTGCCTCAGTGACATTGGGTTGGAAAAAGGCTCAGAATGTCCGGTTTTGGTTGGCATCACCGAATCAGACGCATACAAGCCCTGTTCTCATTGTTAATTGATCGAAGCGAATTTCGTTCAATTTCTTTCCTCAAAACACATGTTGTACAAATTAGCATACATGTCATTACCATGCCGGAGAGTATCCCCAGATCTTGGCGTTGGACTCTGCCCTTGCCCCCTCCCCCGCCCCCTCAACCCACTTTCCACTCCCCACCCCATCCAACCGATCTCCGTTCATCCCACTTTGTCTGATCTATATATATTTTTGCTAATAGCCGTGATAACAACACTATCACACTTAATGAATGATAAGAATTTATAGGTCGTGTGAAAAATGTCAGCATTGCCGATTAAACAGCTTTTAACTTCACTATGGTATATGGACTTTGTATTACTATTGAATGGGAAGGTGTGGGGGGGGGGATATTAGCATTCTTTGTACCTGCGTGACCAACGTTTCTCTCTCTCTCTCTCTCTCTCACGCACACACACACACGCACACACACACCCTTCCCCCATCCCCAATTGTAACCTTTGTGTTGACCTCTATATGACAACAAAAACAGGGGCATTAAACAATATGTTCTGGTCTTCAGCTTGCGACGGAAGATTCACTTTTTTTCTTTCTAATATAAATAACTTGTGTTTAAACATTCTATTTGTTCAACTGTCTACTTGAGAAATATTTTTCTGTAAAGGTGTGTCTACTTGAATTTGAGGATTTTGTTTAATAACATATTGTTTGAAAGTTTTATTAAACATGTTGATTTGGAAAAACGTACAATTTTTGTAAGTAAATAAACTATTGCTATTTGTACTTTTTTTTTTGTAATGTCATGAATAGAATTTCAATTTTAAGCACCCTTTGCAGTTTGTTTTGTACATTGAAACTTCATTGGCAACTTTCTTTAATCTCACAAGTGTCTCAACAATTCCCTGACGTATAACGTTCTCTTGATCTCCCGGAGGAGGGGGGGAGGGAGGTCCATCGGGGTAGATGTAATGTAGAGTTCATCTGTTACTGTAACCTCGGCATGAAGGGATTGTGTGGTTAGCACAACTTCAGCTGAAAGTCGGATACCCATTTATGAAGAAGGGATTGGACTTGAGGAACACCTACACCAAGGACATGAGAAGATCCAAAGGTTCTCACTCACGTTCGAACACAGGACTCTCCGGCCGACAGTCAAGCGCACTCTACATCCAACGACCACTCGTCCCCTAAAACAAAATATCCTAGCTGGAGATTAACAAGTTAATGAAGATTGCAACAAAGGCCGAAGGGACAGACCATCAACGGGTAGAATGAACAGGCAAATATAACAGATATAAAGACAGGAAAATAGACTAACAGGTGAGGAGAAGTAGAAAATTAGACAAACAAAAGAATGGATACAGATATTGTTAAATTATATAAATAGGTAAATACAGATGCTGATGATAGTAGATAAAGATAGATAGATAGATAGCGTAATTAGATAGATAGATAGATAGATAGATAGATAGATAGATGGAAGATAGATATGAATAGATATTTATTTGATAATATTTGATAGTATTTGTGAGAGAGGAGAGAGAGAGAGAGAGAGAGAGAGAAAGGAAACTCAATTATCATAAACTAGTTCCGGTCTATTATAATACATCAACTCTAAATGGTAGTCGAAAGCTTGCGTGTGTCTCCAAATAGTCGTGCACTCACTCACTATCTCACTCACACACTCCGCACGCATACACACACACAAAGAAAGAGAAGAGAGAGAGAGAAACTGTACAACCAATCAAAAGCCTCATTAATACTACTACCCTCATTGCGTCCAGAAGAGCTGCTGAACTTTCTTCTTATTACATTGACATCCTGTATCACAAAATGTGTGTGTGTGTGTCCATTAAATGGTTACATCTTCTATTGTGTAACATAAACCCTTTACTAGTACTTTCCCCTATCTCTCTAGCTTCAACGTGATATAAAATAAAAATCCAATAGGATGGATAAATATATATATATATATATATATATATATATATATATATATATATATATATATAAACCGGCAAGTTACTTCTAATAGGAAAATAAATTTTGACCTGTGATTTTGTTTACTGCTTTGTCTAAATATACTTCAATTTCGATATGAACATTGAATCTAATGTTGAACTATTTTGGGTTTTGGATTGTCTTTTTTATAATTAAAAAAAAAAAAAGCTATATAAATTTTTCTTGGTTTTCTAGACATTTTGTTTAAAACTTGTATTAGGACCTTCCCTAAATTATTTCCGTCGAATATGTTTTTTGGTGACCTCATTTAATAAAAGGCAGCGAAGCAGTACCTGTAAGCAGCCCCGTAGCGTGAAAATTCTACAGCAGGGGACAGGCACTAACAAGGGGGGCAGGTAATACATTTTACTAAGTATAGCAAATAAGCAGAGGGGCAGAACAAAAACGTTGGGGGGGGCGGCACCCTGCCCCCCCCACCGCACTCTACGGGCCTGCCCGTAGGTGATACCTCTACAACCATTTCTGGATTAAACGATACAATTCGATTATAGATAAATTCACAATCCAGAAATCTTACATGAAATAAAACCTGATGTCACAGTTAACAAAGATTGCCGATCACAATTAAGGGAATTTACCCAGGCATTACCGACTTAGCTCTTTGACCTATATATATATATATATATATATATATATATATATATATATATATATATGCCTAGAATACTAATCCTGTTGATATATGCCGGATATAGAGACAGTATGATAGGTAAAATGCGAACTCAGTTGTCGTGGCGAGGAGGTACCAGGTTCAAAACCTCAGTGATGCTGCGTTGTTCTGCACGTGGATCGTCAGCTGGCTCATAAGGAATATCGAAAGACCACAACTATAGATGTCTAAAAGTGTAAAACCATGTTCGATATCGATTATCAAATTGTGATCAAGAGCTAAATTTTTTACAGACAGGTTAACTCGGCGGGTGCTTAGGGCTCACAAAGTGAACTTCTCCCCCCTTACTAAGGAGATAAAGGCTATCGGTGCTAGGAATCTTCAATATCGCTTCATCCAGGGGACTGAGTAAAATTGATCTTTCTCCTCGGCAGTGCAGGCAGAGGGTTGGAGCATACACGCTGAATATGTGAGCTGGGCCAGAGGACGTTGACAGTCGGAGGATTAGCAATCCTCTCTGAGCCCGTCTGTTGGGGGCTCTATGAATCTGACCAGCGTGTTTTTCACTGCTGAAGTCAACACCGTGTTGCCTCCGTTTGGGTCGAGGACTTCCCCTTTCCACATGGAATGTAGTTAGCTTCTCTGATGGGTGCCGGTTTCAGCCAGCCAGGTCTCCTGTAGAGCGGCGATGTCGATGTTTAGTCGTGAGAGTTCTATCGCCTGGCGAGTCTACCCAGAGAGTCACAGTGTGGCTTCAGGGCTGGCCGATCAACAGTGGACATGATCTTCTCACTACGTCAACTTCCAGAGAAGTGTCAGGAACAGCAGGTGCCACTCTACATCTGCTTTCGTCCCGACCTCACAAAGGCGTTTGATCTGACAAAGTCCCAGAAGATGGACTCTTCAGCTTGCTGCAAAAGATTGGCTGCCCCCCACATCTGCTTGCAGTGGTCATGTCCTTCCACGACAACATGCATAGCACGGTTTGCTACAACGGCGCAATCTCCGAGGCCTTCCCAGTCATCAGCGGAGTAAAACAGGGCCGCGTCCTTGCACTTACACTCTTCCGGCATTTTCTTTTCATGCTCCCTCCAATACGCCTTCAAGGGATTGCAGCATGTGTTTGCACATCCATACAAGGTCCGATGGCAAGCTCTACCAACATAGCCCGCCTCCCGTGCAAAGACCAAAGTCACAAAGGTCCTAATTCGCGAGCGCTCCCCAGCTGATATGCCAACCTTGACTCACGTTTTACTGGAAGAGGGATTGCAGCAGCTTGTCACCCGCCTCTACAATACATGCAAGGAGTTTGGACTGACACCATCAGCCTAAAAAGACGAATGTCATGGCTATAAGTACCAGATACACCCCCAAGCAAGCCAATGTCGATGAGCACACCCTAGAGGTCGTCGAGAACTTCACTTAAACTCTCAACGTCCACCATCTCCAAGCTCGCTATCCACCAGACCCGGAGATTGCAGAATCGCCAGGCAACAATAGCCAAGGCCGGAGACTAAACGACGATGTGTGGGAAAACCCCAGCCTCACCGAAAATACCAACGATTGCGTCTACCAGGCTCGCCACTGGGTACCCTCTCTATGGATGCGAGACGCTGGACCACTTACGCGAGGCACGAAAGAAAGCTAAACAATTTCCACATGAGGTGCCTGCGACGTATACTGCAGATAAAGTGGCAAGACAAGATCCCCCAACATGGGGTGCTGAGAGGCCCCCAACTTGTTTGCAGGATTCTCAGCGGGAGACGCCTCAGATGGTCAAGGTCATGTCAAAGAATGGACGCAGGCCACATCCCGAAAGACCTACTCTGGCGAGTTAGTTAGCCGGCCAGAGGAAAAACTCGGGCGACCTAAAATGCGCTACAAAGACACTTGCAAAAAGGATATGAAAGAGTGCTCCATTAACCCCAACTCCTGGGAGAGCCAAGCAGCCGACCGCCACTCATGGAGGCTCGCTGTCCGGCAGGGTTCATTGCGCGCAGAGGCTGAGCGACAGGATAATGCTGCCCTGAAAAGAACAAGACGGAAGCGGAAAAAAGAACAGCTACAACAACAACTACAACAACCAACTATCTTCAAGTGTGACAAGTGCGGCAGGGATTGCCACTCCCGAGTCGGACTGCACAGCCATTCCCGGCGGTGTCTTGTAGACTCATCTTAGCTACACCATCGTCTCTCGAGACGGACGGATGCCGACGACGACGACAACTATAGATATCCCAAAAGTGAAATCATGTTCGATATCGATTATCAAATTGTGATCAAGAGCTAAATTTTTTACAGACAGGTTAACTCGGCGGGTGCTTAGGGCTCTCACAAATAAACTTCCCCCCCCCCCCCCAATCACCTTAGTCGGAACTATTTTATTTTGCAAGAAACAATGACAGGCAATCTGAGCTACCATCAGAGGTCTCTGTTGTCAAAGATGATTAGGGGGCTCGCTAAATGAAAATCGGTAAACTTTCACATAATTTTGGGCTTAGGCCCCCAAATTACAATTTATGTTGTTACCCTCAGTATATCTTTTTGCCTTTGAAAATGTTAATATGCCTAGCTACCTCCCCCCCCCCAGCCCCCCACAAAAAAAAATAACGGACCTGGTCGAAATGTAACTTTTTACACAATAATTTAATAACGAATATTCTTTAAAATAAATCGATAAGGATATATCTACGGTTTTATACGTTTTGTTTTTGGACAGTATTTATAAAAAGTGAGCTGAAAGCATATTCAACATCGAATCTAGTCTGGCTATTTTGATGATTATAAAAAACAAGAGAATAGTCCGTAACATTGCCGTCGACTAAATAGACATAATTTGTGAACATTGCAAATTTACATTAAGTTTTTATCCTAGGTTACATTTAAAAATGAAATACCATTCCTTGCAGAATCTAATCAGATTATAATAAAGCATCAGCCGAAATTATCTCTTTATTTTCACCTAACTCATAAATTATTCGGTTACAGTGTGTAAGCTCATTTATGAAGGTGTGTATTGAAGGTGTGTTAGACGTTTTTCAAAAATGTTTTGTCTGTTCTACAAAACTTTGTTGTAATAAAAGTTCTTACGTGAGAACTAGTTGAAATTAAATAGATTTGTTGAGATGGATTTATTGAGTTAGGTTTGTTCAGATAGATTTGTTGAGTTCGATTTGTTGAGTTCGATTTGTTGAGTTATATTTGTTGAGTTCGATTTGCTGAGTTATATTTGTTGAGTTCGATTTGTTGAGTTCGATTTGTTGAGTTATATTTGTTGAGTTCGATTTGTTGAGTTCGATTTGTTGAGTTATATTTGTTGAGTTCGATTTGTTGAGTTATATTTGTCGAGTTAGATTTGTTGAGTTAGATTCGCTGAGTGAGATTCGTTGAGATAGACTTAGATAGTCACAAGGTAAAGGACAAATGATTTGTTTGTTGTCATGTATTTCATGAAATAGAAAAGTTTTTCATCGCCCTTAAAAGGTCGTCAAGTCAAACGTAGTGAAGAATTCATGTTTCTGTAACCTCGGCATTGTGTGTGTTTAGCACAACGCCCAGCCGCCTTTACTTTTCCGGTATATGTCAGGCATCCATCTTAGACTTGGGTGGACTTTCAAAACAATTTCGCCAGCGTCTAGAAAAATTCCACTGAGGTTTTGACCGGGGGGATCGATGAGGTTAAGCGCCCTGCACCGTTTGATCACCCTTCGCCTATTTGTATGATAGTGCGGGGATGAAACCATTTGGCAGTTATTTGGGAGCTAACCCTAGGGGGGGGGGGCTGCATCTGCCGTAGTTGGGGTACTTTTCGGGAGCACTGGATTGGAGCGATATTTTTTTTTTACAATCAGCCGAGGGCGGACACTAAAGCTAGCTTGTTTACTCCACTACAGGTAGACACGCAAGGGTATCGTAAAATAAAATGACTAATATTGGCAAGTACTGGCAACTGTGACCACCGTGAGGGTTGGGGGGGGGCTATAAACCCCCTCCACCCCCAAGGAGCATGTAATGCCCAGTTACTGTTTAGCATTTCCTTTTCTTTTAAAAATAATATATATATATATATATATATATATATATATATATATATATATAAGCGATTTGGGCTCTGCGTTAAATCGAAAGTAAAGAATCAATACAACAGTATTCTGAGACAAAGATACAAATGTAATAAAAAATCGGATCTGCCCGAAAACCAAAAAAAAAATAACCTAGCCTACCGATCAAGCCTAAGGGGATATAACTCTATGCAAAGGTTTTGCAGGGTAGAGCTACTAATATATATATAAAAGCGATTTGGGCTCTGCGTTAAATCGAAATTAAAGAATTAATACAACAGTATTCCCAGTTTAAAATACAATCATGAAAAAATCCAGACATACAAAAAACTAAAAAATAACCTAGCCTACCGATCAAGACTATGGGGAATATAACTCTACGCAAACGTTTTGCAGGTTACAGTTAGTTATAATTAATATGAATTCTGATTTTCAGGTTGCGCGGGCAAAGGTCACAAAAATAAGGTTCTCTCTTAGTTTGTTTATCTCTAATGTTTACAGTCATGCGATTTTATTTATTTGTTATCTAAACCTTCAATGGCACTTGATGTCTAAATCTTCTCTCGTTACTCCAGTATGCAGTGTACGTGTGACTTTACTTTGTTGGCTTTGTTTTGTTTATCATGGAACAAGTCCGTGACTTAATGTTTTTTGACTGACCCTGTCGCGTCTTGGTTTGACACTGAACATATCTGAGACCCACGATGATGATTTAAGAATGATATCTGTGCCAACATGTTTTCCTGTGTGTGATACGCCATGACAATTGGTCTTTCTAATGATGAATATCAACGAAAGCGTATGTACCGTTATTGTTTTATATGCAGTATGTTATATTAATCATTTTTAAGTAAACATAGAGAAATTGTTACGGACTATTTGATATAAACACACGAATGGGGATAAACACATACATAGATATAAACGCATACATAGTATAGACTAGTTGCATTATTGTAATACGTATGTAAATAAATCGTTTGTGCTAACAACGTATCTTGTTCAATTACGTTTTATTGAGTTTGTGTCTAAGTAGTGAGCTGACCAAAGTGACGAGGCCGACATTTAGAGCTCCACGACATCTCACGTTTGCAATTTAAAAACGAACTTGTAAAAAACACGTACATAAGTTATAAACACATACATAGAGATAAACACATACGTGAGATACTTCTATATAGATATAAACACATACAACGAGAATAAACACATGCGTAGATAGCAAAAAAAAAATACCTTAGGGATAAACACATACAAAGAGATAAGCACACAGCACATAGAGATGTACATTGGTACACTGCTGGAAAGATGTACAGATGGACAATCATAAGGAAGGACTGGGATAGATGATCGATGATTGTTGTATATATAGGAATAAATAGCTAGACATAAAGGATGGCTAAATAGACAGACAGACGAATAGTATAGATTGATTAGATAAGATAGATAGATAGATAGATAGATAGATAGATAGATAGATGAATGGAGAGATAGATAGATAGATAGATAGATATTAGATAGATAGATAGATAGATAGATAGATAGATAGATAGGTGAAAAGATAGATAGATGGATGGATGGATGGATGGATAGGTAGATAAATATACATATAGATACATACTTAACACCACTTAATCATCAGCTTTAAAATTTGCAATGCAACAAATCTCTTACAGTAAAATGACGTTTCAGAACTTGTTTCCATTAGACCAGATAAGCGATAATCTCTACACACAATAACAGCGAGCGTACAACTTATTAATTTAAGCCAAGGTTATTAATAAATTGTAAAACCAGTGCAGAACGTATTTCTAAGCAATAACTTAACACACAGCCATACTAAGGTATTTGGGTCGGGGAGGAGGAGGAGGGGTAATTAGCAGATATTTAGAGATCGTAGTTCAAATTACCTGTCGGGAGCGGGGCTCAATTTACCGGGGGATATTCCCGGCACTGAGAACTGTCTTCCTCGGCTCTACTTTTACCTAATATATCCCTGACGGGGATGAAACCATAGACATTTATCCCCCGGCTCTGCAGAAAATTTTTTTCATCCCCGTCACTGGAATTTTCTTTAATCGAGCACTGGTCCGGAGGCCCTATTTACCCTCATATTTGATTGGGTTTCTTACTGCTAAGATGGGGGTGGGGGGGGAGCGTTGACAATGATCTAGTTTAACTTGGTAAATAGCTAAATTTACTTATCGGAATATTGATTGAATTAGTTATTTGAAATGCTGAAGAAAAGACTTCTTTCATTTGCTTTGTCCGAAAAAAACAGAAATTTCAAATAAGAACATTTCAAACGATACTGAACCATTCAAATGATACTGAACATTTCAGTGATACTGAACATTTCAAATGATACCTAGAACTTTTCAAATGATACTAAACATTTTTAAGTGATACTGAACTTTTCAAATGATACTGAACATTTCAAATGATACTGAACATTTCAAATGATACTGAACTTTACGATATGTTAAGTCTGTTATACAAACATTTGATAACAGGCGAGGCTGTATGCCGAAATGGGTCTAAAGACACACTTTGTTCCACTATGTATTTACGTAAGATGAATATATATATGTGTGTGTGGGGGGGGACTTAAACATAGTCGCAGAACATTCAAAACAGGTTATGTATTTTAGTACACTCATTAAAGTATAATGTTTTATTGAAAATAATGCATGCTTTTTGAATATTTTGCAAACTTAAACTTTGAGGCTTAACCCATATCTTTCTATAAGTTATTTGCATGAAATTTAAATATAAACTTCAGTAAATAGGAAAATCACAAGCGAATTAGTTCTTATTAGTTCATATCAATTCATGTACTGGGGGCGGACGCCCAAGATGTAGGTGAGAGACGCTTTCAGCATTATTGGTCTTTTTAAATAAAAAAAAATTCGTGAAGAAGTAGTGTTGGGAAAGGGTCCTGCGGGGTTTTACTGCCGGATGGGGCGCCGACAAGGAATGGGCACCTTAAAGTGCTGTTTATTTGTTTTTTTGCACTTGGAAGGAGGAGGGCGTCTTAAAAATATAAATCGCACAGAGCGCTACAATACCTAGCTACGGACCTGCTTCAATGAATTACAAAGTACATTTTATCAAGATTTATTGAACATTTAGTTATTGAATACTTCATTTAAAAAAAAAACACACCGATTGACCGGAAGCAGTATTTGAAATACTCTTTAATAGCCGCGGAGTTTATAGATCCCATCTTTTGTTAGGCGCATTCGTAAAATCTTTTGTCTACATAGTACACTGTCCATTCGTTTCCCCGTCTCATTTCATCACTTCCGTCCTGCTACCACCGAGCGCTTCTTGAGCTAACATAAAGTAGGTCGCTACTGTTTCACCCCCCCCCACTTTCCACCTTCCCTCCACTCCCCCCCACACACACAAACACTGTGTTTTTTTCGTCGTCATGTGCATAGTGCCAAAAACTCGACGAACGCGCACAAAAAAACGCATATACAAATATTCCTTAGAAAACTAACAAAAAAGAAAACAAACCACTAAACTCATTTCATTAAGCCTGCGCACCTAAATGTTTCCGCGCGCAGCCCCATTTCTTTTCCTTGACACACAAAAACTAAGAGAGAACCTCCCCCCCCACTCACTTCTCCTTCTTCCCCCTCCCATAAACACAACGAAAAAACCAAGCAAAAAACACAACAACGGTAAAGCGTCCCATATGTCTGAATGAAGTCATTATATATATACCATATTTTGATGCTTTCATCATTTGCTTGCATGCATAGTGACGCGTAGGGTCAGCCACAGTTTGATCTCAGATTGGTCTCCCATGGTATTCAAAGTCTACAACAAAATACTATTCAAGATCAGCCAGAAGGCGTAATTACCTTTCATTACAACCAGAAATGACCTTAAGAATTCCCGTTTCTTTCCCCCACAACAAAAGTAGGTCATGTATACAGTACAGCAGGGCGCTCCGCGATGGCGATAAATAGTCAGCGCCTCCAGAAGGATCAGACCGCCTCTCCACCCCCCCCCGCCCTCCCATTCGACAAATGCGACACTGTGAAAAAGATTTAGGAAAACAATTCAGTCCAGGGCAGCTACACCTAAGGTCGATGAGTTACCTCCCCCAAAATTATCTACTCAGATGAACGGCAAACGATCACTTTAAAAAACGTTTGATTTTTTTAAAGAATAAAAAAAAACAGATTCATTCAATAGGAGCCATAGTAAAGAAACAAGCTATTTGTGTCTCCAGGAGCCACATTTTTCCACTTTGTTCTTTTTTTTTTTCAAACTTCTAAGGCCCTAACAAACATCATGGTCCAAGTCACAACCCTAT
Organism: Bulinus truncatus; assembly: GCA_021962125.1. NCBI lineage: Eukaryota > Metazoa > Mollusca > Gastropoda > Planorbidae > Bulinus > Bulinus truncatus. Next base: position 792,599 of record JAGDYQ010000251.1, read on the forward strand.
CCCCCACACACATACACCTTCCACTAAAGAAAACGAACATGGCAGTTAACACGACACTCTCTCTAATTAATCTATGACCAGTTTAGTGACTGTTTATCAAGCCTTTCTATTGGTATCTTCACATGATAGTAATTAATGTGACCAGAGTGACCACTAGTAATTAATGTGGCCAGCTTGGGAGTGACCATTGGTATTTATTGAGGCCAGAGTGACCATAGTAATTAATGTGGCCAGTGTGACCATTAGTGATTAATGTGGCCAGAGTGACCACTAGTAATTAATGTGACCCGAGTGACCACTAGTAATTAATGTGGCCAGAGTGACCATTGGTATTTATTGAGGCCAGAGTGACCATAGTAATTAATGTGGCCAGTGTGACCATTAGTGATTAATGTGGCCAGAGTGACCAATAGTAATTAATGTGACCCGAGTGACCACTAGCAATTAATGTGGCCAGAGTGACCACTAGTAATTAGTGTGGTCAGAGTGACCACTATTAATAAAATTGGTCAGAATGACCTAACTGACCGACGAGGTAGAGCCTGAACATCATCAGCACGGACAGAATGCCGTCCAGGTGGGCGTGGTCCGCCCCGCCGTAGATGGTCGCCATGTAGATCTTGGTGTTGCCAGGAAACGGGTGGATGGCGCAGACCAGGAGCTCGATCAGCAGACATATCCAGGTGGACGATGACGTCACCGCTACGCGGGGACGAGCATGGACGGGGGGGGGGTGGAAATAAATCACATAGTCACATGTAATAATGTAATAATTAATACGTCGCACGTAAACGACACTAAGGCAGCATGAAACACAAAATAAAATCTTCATTTACAATACACATATATATATGTTTTCGATGTTATGGCTTTGGATTATATACGGTGTTATTTCAGTATGATGAAGCCCACATAGCCCGTTCTCTTCTCATTTTTCCCGCGACTCTCTGGGTTATGTCAAATTATGACGTCATTTTATCTTCACTTTTTTACGTCACTCCCGATTTACGACCCCCCCCCCCCCCACCTGCCTATTTTATGGCCTGATTTGTATGTAAATTTTTATAAGTTAATATTATAAATTTTGATTGTATTGTGGTGGGCATTATACAAGATGCATATAAAAAGTGCCCCCCCCCCACCAATCGGGGGCAGATGAAGTGAAGAGAAGAGCAAACAAACAAATAAGATCACTCAACAGCATGAAGTCTGTCGAACTGTTTCGCTCACCTAAAGGGTCATCCACTTTAGCGTCCAGCATCTTAATCTCCGCCCCCGTGTGATAGTACAGACAGATGCCAATCAGAAGAAGGGCCGTGCTGACGGACACGAACAGTTTCAACATTATGGACACCATGGAACTTTTCTCTAGAAGTTTAAAAAAAAAAAAATCAATAAAGTCAGTACAACTTAAAACATGTATGCCTGTATTACTGTATTCCTGTATTACGGTATGCTTGTATGCCTGTATTACTGTATTCCTGTAGTACGGTATGCTTGTACGCCTGTATTACTGTATTCCTGTATTACGGTATGCTTGTATGCCAGTATTACTGTATTCCTGTATTACGGTATGCTTGTATGCCTGTATTACTGTATTCCTGTATTACGGTATGCTTGTATGCCTGTATTCCTGTATTCCTGTATTACGGTATGCTTGTATGCATGCATTACTGAAATGTTAATCTCAAGCAGTCGCAGGGCCACCAATACCAATCAAGGGCCTCCACATATGTCGCAATAAAAAAAAAAGCGTGTGAGCCCTTAAAAAAAAGATCAAATAACTTTAATCTTATCGAAACAACTCGAATTCTCCGGGAATGACGGGCCCTCTTTCAGCTCTATGGGGCCCCATAGCGATGCGCTGGCTGTAATTTAAACCTCTCATAGACATATGGTAGCCCAATGGTAGGTGCGAATAATGGGAATATTGAAAAAATGGTTTCCCAACACAAATGGGACGGAGACCCAATCATCTTTCCCCATTAAGGACAATGACAGCGATGATAAAACTATAGAGGGTAAAAAGTTATCCGTATATCTGAATAGTAAATAACGTTCGTAACATGAATAATCATACAAACCTAAACACTAGCTTAAGAATACGTGTTTCTTAACAAGAGAATAACCAATAGACATTTTCATTTTTTTTTCTAAGTATTTATCTCTCTTTCCACCAGTGTTATACTTAAGTTGTTGGAAGACCTTTGACCCTTTGAACTTTGTCAGAATTGTATTTCTCATGCACCTTTATTTTTTGTGAGGATTCTTTTTTGCTTAAACAAAGATTTTTTTTAATGATTGACCGCTGGTCAATGGAACTGACCTGACTTGTCCAGGTAGTACAGCTCGTTTTCCACCACCATCAGGACGATGCCCATGACGGCCACAGACAGGGTCAAGTCGACCAGCCATTTCCTCCTCTGTCATTAAAAATTGTGAGCAAGAAATAGACCTTTGGCTACGTATATAAAATAGGCATATAATTAGGCATTTACTGTGCTTAAACACATTCAATGGGCCGTTAGAATGGATAGGCAAATTATGGGTGGGGGGCTTCCTAGGCTCCCCTCACCCACAGCTTAAGCCCCCCCCCCCACCCTCTCTCGGTTCTTTATTTTATGCCTTAATTCAATACAAAATGACACTTAATATGTTCATTCACAACATTTCTGAACAATGAGCTCTACACATCAGATGCAGTGAGTCAGTTTCACAAAAATTAATATTCGGGCCCCGTGACAAGAAAAAAGACACTATGAGCACTTTAAATGGCTCGCTGGGCTAAAATGATTTAAAAGTTGAAGAGTCAACAGTGAATAGGAGCCCAATACTTGCAAGGGGGCGCCTCAAAAGCGTGATTGCATTTGATCCTTTGCACAGGGTCCCCCATGTTGTTGCGCTGACTTAGTTGCCCTCCGAAAAACCTATAATATCAAAAACTACCCACAATGCAACTCACCAGTAACAAGTGCTTCCTGTGGTCAATCCTGGCCCCAAGCTTTTTATTGAACATGGCCCTAGGCTGCGACGGCCGTTCCGGCACCAGCGTCAGGTCGACGTACTGTGAGGTCAGTGGCCGGTTTCTGTCGGACACCAGAGGGATGGACTGTTCCTTTTGTCCATTTTTACCTCCATTCATCATTCTCCTAGGTCACGTGAAGAGAAACAAATCAATAGGTTGATAAAACAGAAGGGATGAGCTAATAAACCGGTGGGATAAATGAAGAAATTGAGAGAGAGCGTCATGTTAACTGCCATGTTCGTTTTCTTTAGTGTGTAGGTGTATGTGTGTGTGGGTATGGGGTTGTGGCTTGGACCACGATGCTTGTTAGGCCTACAAGTTTAAAAAAAAAAAGTGGAAAAATGTGGCTCCTGGAGACACAGATAGCTCTTCATTTCTTTACTTTGGCTCCTATTGAATTATACTTTTTTTTTATTCTTTTTAAAAAAAAATTAAATTGTTTTTGGTGCGATCGTTTGCCGTTCATCAGAGTAGATAATACTACTTTAAATAACATGGGGGAGGTAACTATCGGCGACATTACGTGTAGCTGCCCCTGGACTGAATTGTTTCCCCTAGTTTTTTACAGTGTCACAATTGTCGAATGGGAGAGGGAAGGGGGGGGGGGGAGAGGCGGTCCGACCCTGGAAGCGCTGACTATTTATCGCCATCGCGGAGCGCCCTCTGTTGTACTGTATACACCTTTCTCACATGTATTCCTGCGCGTCAGCTATCTTTGTGAAAGGATCATAATGGGCTTCCGGTCGCTTTGTTTACACTTTACACCCAATTAATACTTACCTCGATTATTTTTCCTACATTTTTTTGTCTAATATATGATAAAATGACTTAAATTTATAACCGAAATTTAATTTTTGTGATGTTGACAAGTTTTTAAAGTCACAAAATGTCCCGATATCATTCTCTTCAATTATTATTATATTGTCGGAGAATTCTTCAACCTCAATTGATGATGCTGGTCCATTTCTTTTTGGATACTTTTACGCAGCCCCGTAGCCAAGGGGCCGTGCCCCCCCCCCCCGGATAGGTGTGGAGTGCCCCCCCCCCCCCCGCTTAAAAAAGAAAACGAGGAAAAAATAAAGAAAAAGTAACTAAAATGAGAAAAACTGCCCCCTTGCTGGGTATTGATGCCCAGCTGCTTACTTTGACCTGGCTACGGGCCTGCTTTTACGGCCTAAAGGGAGCTGATAGTTATTCCAATCAAATAACAGAGGCGCAGCTTCTTTTTTCAATAATTTGTTCTTAAACTGTAGGTTTTCACAATTTTTAAAATGTTCCTTTATGAAATGTCGAGAGCACGCACAAGTGTTAGCAGTGATCTATAATTATAACAATTATATCCGATATCGTATAGTATTAAAAAACAGAGAAGCATTGTTATAGCATAGACTACATGTAATAATAGATAATACTTTACTTGAAAATGTTTTCCAATATCTCTTCTTATTTTAGTAATCCATAGTTTTCTCTTATTAGCATCAGATGGAAATTTACGAAATGATAATCCTCTGCATTTAACAACGTTTGCAGTACAATTTGGCACACAACAACTTCTTGGCATTCTACTTTTTAGTTTTAACTTTTAAGATAATAATAAATAATCACACTGAAAAATATATTAAATTTTGATTATTTGATTTTCATGATAAAAATTAAAAGAATAGCGGCAACAGAAATTTATTATTCGCAAATTCAAGTACATTATTTGGTACCGGAAGTGTAACTTGTCCGTCTAAACAAACAATTCAGTAAGGGGACTACTTTATGAGAAAGGTCTATACATGAACTACTTTTTGTCCGGGGAAAGAAGCGGGAATTTGTTTTTAAGAGTCATTTCTGGTTGTAATGAAAGGCAATTACGCCTCTGGGCTGATCTTGTGTGGCCCGACCCTGCACGTCACCAAGCGTAGCAAGCAAATGAAAACAAGCAATTAAGCCTGTTCCATTCTGGACACCGGACGTGTTAGCGCATTTTCGTATTATGTATCAGTACGTATGCTATCTTTCAGTAAATATTTGTAAATTTTGGAAATGTTTATAAATTCAATTGTGTAATGCATATATCTGTAAAAAAAAAATTATAAAGACGTTTCTTTATATTTGAAAAAAAATTATTGTCTCTTAAATCTAACTACAAGTGGTTTGTGGTTACTGAAATAGGACTCATAATTGAAAACATTCTAAATTATAGTCATTTAATCGTCCGAAAACTCCGTCAAATGTTGCATAGCTCTGATACTTTCAATTAAACTCAGAACTCAAGCTTACTATTTCATTTGATGAGTTTCTTAATAAATCTTGGTGAAACTACGTGCTGCAGTATTTCGCACCAAATGAACGGGTTATTGAACGTACAAGGTGTATATATAATATATAAGCCCCTTAGGAGCCCTGAAGCCCGGCCCTCAGAGGTCCTATCGCGAAATGAACTTTTGATGTACACATGGCAGGCCAAGACCTACAAAATGATATATACATCATGGGTCTAGGACTTATAGTTGCTGAGATATAGCGCTCCTTTATTAATATAGCTTATACAGTAAAAAACGGTACTAAGGCCCCTTTTACGGCCCTGAGAGGTCAGATCGCGAAATGGAAAAAAGTCATTTCTTGGCAGGCCAAGACCTACAAAATGATATATACATCATGGGTCTAGGACTTATGGTTGTTGAGATCTAGGGTGATGACGGACAGACGGACAGACAGACAAAACGGGGACAAGAGAGCATTTTTTTTCGAAAATGCTCTAAATATATATATATATATATATATATATATATATATATATATATGTTACCGGCAAAGTGTGAAATCCGGCATTCTATAGAATGCCTAGGAAATGTATAGAATGCCTGAATTTTTCAGGCAAAGTATGAAATAAATTGCTATTTCATACATTGCCTAGGCATTTTATAAAATGCCGAGATCCCGTTCGGCAAAGTATGTAATTGGCCTTGTTAGGAACTAGAGTAGATTTAGAGACAGACAATCCCCTTCGACGTTGTAAGATAAGAAGATATATCAGAAGTAGGAGTAATCAGAGGCGCCGAGAGCCAACTAGGGCCCCAGGACAGACATCATTGCGGGCCCCTATTTAAACAATGAGTCGTGAAAAAATTGACATGGTCGGGGCGGCCTTACAGATGTGCCCCCCCTGGCAATGACCCCCTTACCCTCCCTCTCGGCTTGCCTGGGAGTAATGCAAATAATGGTTGACAAGGTGACAGACGCAGGCCCGTAGCGTGCGGGGGGGGGCAGGGGGACCGGGCCCCCTTCGTTTTGTCTGGCCCCCTGCTTATTTGTTCTACTTAGTAAAATGTATTACCTGGCCCCTGCTGTAGAATGCCTGGCCCCGTCTGTAGAATTTTCACGCTGGTCATGTGTATATGCAAGACAAAATGCCAAACTATGAGGTGTCTTTGTGTGAAAAAGAAAATTAAATGCAATTCAAAATGCCATTCTAGTCTTCCCTGCTGCAACAAGTAGCTCATTCCAGTTGTGTTCTGCTTGTTTTCACCAGAAACAACATCTTTTTATTATTTACCAATTCTTCACTAATTCGAGAAATATGAACATGACAAATCAAAATACTAAAATACGAAGTGTTTTGTGTGAAAGAAGAAAATTAAGTAATGTACAATTCTAAGTGTGAATCCAGTCTTATCTGCTGAAGCAAATACTTCAATCTCAGCTCTGCTGTCGTTGTTTTTTTTTCCGGTATGAACCCCAATTGCTTTATTTTGCATTCATTCCATATTTAAATACGTTTTTATCAATAAAGGTTTTTGTTGTTCTTTTCTGATACTTTGCCTAAACGACACTATTCATTCTATACAATGCCTAGGCAATGTATAGAATGCCTAGGAAAAGTATGCACAATTTACAAATTTTATACTTTGCCTAAAACCACCAGGCATTCTATACATTGCCTAGGCATTCTATAGAATGCCGGCATTTCACACTTTGCCATAACATATATAACAAATTACTCAGACATATGGACGTTTACTGTTTTTGTTTTGTTTTCCGTTGTGTTTATGGAGATGAAAGAAGGAGAAGGGAGGGGGGGGGGAGGTTCTCTCTTAGTTTTATGTGTGTCAGTGAAAAAGAAATGGGCTGTGCGCGGAAACATTTAGGTGCGGAATATTTGTTGTGATGGGTTTCCGCGCATTCGGTAAGTTGTTGGCACGTGCTCACGACGAGAAAAAAACAAACAAACCACAGTATGTTTGTTTGTGTGTGTGGGAGCGGGGGGGGGGGTAGGGAATATATTAGTAGCGACCTACTTTATGTCAGCTCAAGAGGAGCTCGGTGATAGCAGGACGGAAGTGATGAAAGGAGATATGGACACGAATGGACAGTGTACTATTTAAACAACAGATTTTTACTAATGTGCATAACAAAAGATGGGATTCATAAACTCCGCGGCTGTTAGATATTTCAAATACTGCTTCAGATCAATCAGTCTTTTTTTTTCTTTTAATGAAGTATTCAATAACTAGATGTTCAATATATCTTGATAAAATGTACCTGGTGCAATTCATTGAAGCAGGGCCGTAGCTAGGTATTGTGGCGCCCTGTGCGATCTACATTTTTAAGACGCCCTCCTCCTTCCAAGTGCAAAAAACATGTAAACAGCAGTTTTAAGGCGCCCATTCCTAGCTCGGCGCCCTATCCGGCTGTAAAACCCCGCAGGACCCTTCCCAACGCTACTGCTTCGTAGATTTTTTTTTTATTTAAAAAAGACCAATAAAGCTGAAAGCGTCTCTCACCCACATCATGGGCGCCCGCCCCTGGTACATGAACTGATGTGAACTAATAAGAACTAATTCGACTGTGATTTTTGCTATTTACTGAAGTTTATATTTAAATTTCATGCAAATAACTTATAGAAAGATATAAGTTAAGCATCAAAGTTCAAGTTTGCAAAATATTCAAAAAGCATGCATTATTTTCAATAAAACATTGTACTTTAATGAGTGTTCTAAAATACAGAACTGTTTTAAATGTTCTGCGAATATGTTTAAGTCCCACACACATATACAGTCACACACACACACACACACACACACACACACACACACACATATATATTCATCTTAAGTAAATACATAGTGGAATAAAGTGTGTCTTGACCCGTTTCGGCATACAGTCACGCCTGTTATCAAATGTTTGTATAACAGACTTAACACATCTTAAGTTCAGTATCACTTGAAATGTTCTTATTTGAAATTTTGTTTTCTTCAACAAAAAAAAAATGAATAAGTCTTTTTCTTCAGATTTCAAATTACTTCTTCACTCAATCTCTTAAGAATTTCAATATCTCGATAAGTAAATTTAGCTATTTACCAAGTTAAACTATATCATTGACTATGCATAGGCCACCTGGGTCAAAGTTTATGAGCTTACATTGTCAACGCCCCCCACCCCCATCTTAGCAGTAAGAAACCCAATCAAATATGATGCAATAGGGGCTCCCGACCAGCTCTCGATTAAAGAAAATTCCAGTGCCTGGTATGAAAAAAAAATTCTGCAGAGCCGGGGGATAAATGTCTATGGTTGCATCCCCGGCTGGGATACATTAGCTAAAACAGAGCCGGGGATGACAGTTCTCAGTGCCGGGGAAATCCAACGGTAAACACTTGTTTACAATTTATTAATAACCTTGGCTTAAATAATTAAGTTGTACGCAGTTATTGTGTGCAGATTATCGCTTATCTGGTCTAATGGAAAAAAGTTCTGAAACAACGTCATTTTACTGTAAGAGATTTGTTGCATTATAAATTTTAAAGCGATGATAGGGTGGTTGTTAAAGGATGTATCTATATGTATATCTATCTATCTATCTATCTATCTATCTATCTATCTATCTATCTATCTATCTATCTATCTATCTATCTATCTATCTATCTATCTATCTATCTATCTATCTATCTATCTATCTATATATCTATATATCTATATGACTATCTATCTATCTATCTATCTATATGACTATCTATCTATCTATCTATCTATCTATCTATCTATCTATCTATCTATCTATCTATCTATCTATCTATCTATCTATCTATCTATCTATCTATCTATCTATCTATCTATCTATCTATCTATCTGTCTATCTGTCTGTCTGTCTGTCTATTTAGCCATCCTTTATGTCTAGCTATTTATTCCATATATATATATATATATATATATATATATATATATATATATATATACAACAATCTATCGATCCTCTATCCCAGTCCTTCCTTATGATTGTCTATCTGTACATCTATCCAGCAGTGTACCACTGTACATCTCTATGTACGTGTTTATCTCTATGTATGTGTTTATGTATGTGTTTATCTCTATGTATGTGTTTATGTATGTGTTTATCTCTATGCATGTGTTTATGTATGTGTTTATCTCTATGTATGTGTTTATCTCTATGTACGTGTTTATGTATGTGTTTATCTCTATGTATGTGTTTATCTCTATGTATGTGTTTATGTATGTGTTTATCTCTATGTATGTGTTTATGTATGTGTTTATCTCTATGTACGTGTTTATGTATGTGTTTATCTCTATGTATGTGTTTATCTCTATGTATGTGTTTATCTCTATGTATGTGTTTATGTATGTGTTTATCTCTATGTACGTGTTTATGTATGTGTTTATCTCTATGTACGTGTTTATGTATGTGTTTATCTCTATGTATGTGTTTATCTCTATGTATGTGTTTATCTCTATGTACGTGTTTATGCATGTGTTTATCTCTATGTACGTGTTTATGTATGTGTTTATCTCTATGTATGTGTTTATCTCTATGTATGTGTTTATCTCTATGTATGTGTTTATTCTCATTGTATGTGTTTATATCTATGTATGTGTTTATCTCTACGTATGTGTTCATCTCTATGTATGTGTTTATAACCTATGTATGTGTTTGTTGCAAGTTCGTTTTTACATTAAAAACGTGGAGATGTCGTGAGCTCTTAATGTCGGCTTCTGTCATTTTGGTCACTCACTCCTTAGACACAAACTCAATAACCAATCGAACAAGATGCGCTGTTAGCACAAACGATTTATTTACATAAATGTACATACTTATGCAACAAGTTCATACTATGTATGCGTTTATATCTATGTATGTGTTTATCGCCATTCGTGTGTTTATATCAAATAGTCCGTAACAATTTCTTTATGTTTACTTAAAATGATTAATATAACATATTCGCATATAAAACAATAACTATACATACGATTTGGTGATATCCATCATCATAAAGAACTACTGTCATGACGTATCACACATAGGAAAACATGTCGGCGCAGATATCATTCTTTAACTATCATCGCGGTCTTAGATATGTCAGTGTGTCAAACGAAGACGCGACACGGGTCAGTCAAAAAACGTTAAGTCACGGACTTGTTCCATGATAAACGAAACAAAGTCAACAAAGTCAAGTCACACGTACAATGTACACTGGAGTAACGAGAGAAGATTTAGACACGAGCGCCATTGAAGGTTTAGATAACAAATAAATCAAATCTACGACTGTAAACATTAGAGATAAACAAAGTCCGTTGTGGGGAAACTTTATTTTTGTGACCTTTGCCCGCGCAACCTGAAAATCAGAATTCATATTAATTATAACAAACTGTAACCTGCAAAACGTTTGCGTAGAGTTATATCCCCTTAGGATTGATCGGTAGGCTAGGTTATTTTTTTGGTTTCGGGCAGATCCGATTTTGTTCATGATTGTATTTTAAACTGGGAATACTGTTGTATTAATTCTTTACTTTCGATTTAACGCAGAGCCCAAATCGCTTATATATATATATATATATATATATATATATATATATATATATATATATATATATATATATATATTATTTTTAAAAGAAAAGGAAATCCTAAACAGTACTTCAAAGTACATTACGCGCCCTGGGGTAGGGGGGGTATAGCCCCCCTAACCCTCACGATCACAGTTGCCAGTACTTGCCAATATTAGTAATTTTATTTTACGATACCTTGCATGTCTATCTGTCGTGGAGTAAACAAACTAGCTTTAGTGTCGCTCTCGGCTGATTGTAAAAAAATATCGCTCCAATCCAGTGCTCCCGAAAATTGCCCCAGCTACGGCAGATGCAGCCCCCTCCTATGGTTAGCTCCCAAATAACTGCCAAATGGTTTCATCCCCGCACTATCAAACAAATAGGCGAAGGGTGATCAAACGGTGCAGGGCGCTTAACTTCATCGATCCCTCGGTGAGAACCTCAGTGGAATTTTTCTAGACGCTGGCGAAATTGTTTTGAAAGTCCACCCAGGTCTAAGATGGATGCCTGACATAAATCGGGAAAGTAAAGGCGGCTGGGCGTTGTGCTAAACACACACAATGCCGAGGTTACAGAAACACGAATTCTTCACCACTTGACTTGACGAACTTTTAAGGGCGATGA
>JAGDYQ010000251.1:809074-816733 GCA_021962125.1 Bulinus truncatus
TTTCAACATTGCAACATTTCACCATTGCAACATTTCAACATTGCAACATCTCATCATTGCAACATTTCATCGTTGCAACATTTCATCATTGCAACATTTCATCGTTGCAACATTTCATCATTGCAACATTTCAACATTGCAACATTTCATCATTGCAACATCTCACCATTGCAACATTTCATCATTGCAACATTTCATCATTGCAACATTTCATCATTGCAACATTTCATCATTGCAACATTTCATCATTGCAACATTTCATTATTGCAACATTTCATCATTGCAACATTTCATCATTGCAACATCTCATCATTGCAACATTTCATCATTGCAACATCTCATCATTGCAACATTTCATCATTGCAACATTTCATATTGCAACATTTCATCATTGCAACATCTCACCATTGCAACATTTCAACATTGCAACATCTCATCATTGCAACATTTCATCGTTGCAACATTTCATCGTTGCAACATTTCATCATTGCAACATTTCAACATTGCAACATTTCATCATTGCAACATCTCACCATTGCAACATTTCAACATTGCAACATTTCATCATTGCAACATTTCATCATTGCAACATTTCATCATTGCAACATTTCATCATTGCAACATTTCAACCTTGCAACATTTCATCATTGCAACATTTCATTATTGCAACATTTCATCATTGCAACATTTCATCATTGCAACATCTCATCATTGCAACATTTCATCATTGCAACATCTCATCATTGCAACATTTCATCATTGCAACATTTCATCATTGCAACACTTCATCTTCTTAGGGTTAAGGTTAGGTAACTGTCTCAACTTGTTTCCAAAATGTGCTCAGTATGTTAATTACTTAATTACACCTACATGTTCAAATGTGCAATGATGAATTGCTATAATGATGAAATGTTTCGTATGATGAGTTGTCAGGGAACCGAGAAAAACAAAATAATAGCTAAACAGTATCGACTATATTACCGATCTTTTTAATATCTGACCTAACGCTGAGTATCAAAATATAGTCGATATGTAGGACAGAGACGGGTATAACTTAGTAATCGATTGACAACAAAGGGACGCTACTCATGAAGTTTCGATTTCCTCCCCTTTTAATTGAAATGACGAAATATGCAGACAGCGCACTTTTGTGTAACGGTTTTTCTTTATCTTGTCTTTGTTTCTGTTTTTTTTTTTAATGTCGAGTAATTAAAGGTTAGGTTAATGTACTATGTGTGTTGATATTTATATATATATAAAAATTTATAATCAGTGTATATATACATATATATACACACACACGCACATTTATTTCACCTATGAATACGTTGAATAGTTTAAAGTTAGACAATTTGGAGACTTGTTAATAGGAATACAGGTTGACTCAGGCCCGTTGCGTGCGGGGGGATGGGTCAGGGGGCCGCTCCCCCCCTGCGTTTTGTCTGGCCCCCTCTGCTTATTTGATCTACTTAGTAAAATGCCTAACCTGCCTCCCCCCCCCCGCTATTGCATGGCCCCTGTTGTAGAATGCCTGGCCCCTGCTGTAGAATTTTCACGCTACGGGGCTGGGTTGACTAAATCCCATTTCAACAAATCAAGGTGTGCCACAGGGGTGAGTGCAGCACAAATATTATGTAAGGGTGAAAGCGCCCCGTCGGTTCGGTAATTTAGAACTTGTGGGTGTGACCTGATTGAGTCCAACTGCTGGAGATAGTCCGCGTGGGTAGGGGGGGGGGAAGAGGGGGCAGACAGTGAAGACTGGGCTTATCTAAGAGTTAAGTGTCTATCTATCTATCTATCTATCTATCTATCTATCTATCTATCTATCTATCTATCTATCTATCTATCTATCTATCTATCTATCTATCTATCTATCTATCTATCTATCTATCTATCTATCTATCTATCTATCTCTAGGACAACGTGTATTGTTTCAAAAAAAAAAAAAAACCACCCCAGTGAATCATCGTGTAGTAACGGATTATCGTTAATCCTTTCTTCTTAATCTACCTCCTAGATTCACTTAGTTACCTCTGACGATCATTATCAAAAAAAGTGTATCGACCTCGATACACGGATACAAAGAAAAATTGTGACCTGCAATTAATTTGGTATGACGTCAGACACCATATCAGTCCATGGTGTTATCGTCAGAAGTTATAAATAAAAACGTGTGTTATCTAGGGTGTCGGGGGTGGGGGGAGTTGTTTTTTTCTGCCCCCAGTAAATCACACGAGTTATGAACTTTTAGCCTGTAGCTTTACTTTTTTTTTTTTGGTAGTTCTACATAACTTTGTAACTTATAATTCATTAACAAATACCTGTGCATAAAATTCAGTAATTGCCAAAAAAAAAATTCTTTTTTGTTAAAATTAAGGCAGCAATCCTTTTTTTTTTTAATTATCATTTTAAATGAATTATAGTAATTTTTATGGTCAAATAATGTTCAAAGCTACTGGAAATTGAGGAAAAGGGAAATAATTAGATAAGTTTGGATTTTTCTCCTTGGCATAGTTACTTCCCTTTGAAAGCTATAATTTGATTAAACATAATAAAATAAACAAAATAATAATAGCAGTATTAAAACGAGACACAATTTGTGGAGAATATCATATAGAATAAATTATTATCATACAAAAGAAATATGAAATCGATCGTTATATCATGATAATTATCGATAAGCAATTAAATAACGCTGCTACTGTACACTACGATTGACATTCTAATCTGGAATTAGCTTTGATATACATTTAGAAAATAGATATTCTAGAGCTAAGAAGTAGTTATGCCATGTGTCGTGGAGTTCTGTGTATCCATCATAATAATTACGAAATAAACTGTTAGAACAGCTAGAAATGTATCAATGAATACGCCTGAAACATGCTGGAATCTTTGCGATAGAGGAGCGAACCTTTTGAATAACTGAGCTTATTTTCTTTAACCCTATACAAAATTTACAACACTAAGAAATGGAAAGAGTATTTACGAATTGCTTAACCTTAGATTTCAATATTGTTTACTTTTTTTTTTACAGTCGTGCCTTGCTTTACGACGTTAATGTGTTCAGTGATGAACGTCGCTAAAATAAACCGTCGTTATCCGAGACGCCGATAGCAAGGAGAATTACCTGATCTGCTTTTTGAAAGTTTTACTTGTCGCCTGTTTCTCCTCACTGGACGACTGGCCCATCCCTGCCTCTCTGTCTGTCCACAACGGACGGCTAGCTAATCAGTTCTGCGGTCAATTGTTGACCTTGTAAGAAAACAGAAAGTAATGAAAGCATTTTAGACGCCTCTTTGGAAACCAAAAGTGTGTTGGCGTAACCAGGCGCACCGACAGAAATTTCGGGCCCCTGGGCATGGCTGTCACGGGCCCCCCCCCGTGCTGATAATAATAATTTCAAAAGTTAATTGGCTAGCTCAGTCCGGGCTCCTAAAACTCACCGGGCCAGTGGGCATTTGACTCCCCCACCCCGCCCCTTCTCTCGGATGTACTGGGCGTAACAACAACGAGCACTGATTAGGAATGAAACTTTCACAAGGTGGGGAGGGGGAGAGAGGGAGGGGGGGAGGAGAGACTATCATGAAGCGGCTAAAATTTCGTTGATCTCGGGCAAGAAGGCTGGTGAGTAAATGTTTTTAAACGGCTTTTCTTGTAAACGAGAGGGTGGGCACATTTTTGGATCCGTAGGGCACATGTTTTTTTTTTTTTTGTAATTTAACGTAAGGGAAGGATTGAGATTGCTTTAATCTCACGAATAAAAGCAACAAGCTGTGAATGGTGACGTTTTTACATGTAGAGAATCGGTAGGACTGATGGTCGTCTGGGTAATGCACTCTACTGTCGACCTGAGGGTCCCTGGTTCAATCTCTGGTGAGGACCAATGGATATTTCAGGTCACTGCTAAAGTCCCGCTATGACTCCCGTGGTGCCTCCATGGCCATTGCACTATCGGCTATGGTGGGGATGAAAGAAAGGGCACCACAAAACCCGTGCCATTAGTGGTTTATAGTATCTAAGAGATTTCATCTTATCCTTACAGGTGTGGGGGGGGGGCATCATGCCCCGGGTGTTATTCACAAAGGGGCATCAAATGGTATATTTTACTTATAATATTCTATGGTTTTCGAATAGGGGGCGGGGGCGGTAAAATGTATTGTGCTCCGGGGACGAGTTAAGCTTGCTACGCCGATGCACATTATATGAATGTCTTTAAGATGGTGGAAATTAAAATGGATACAAAATGTCTGGTTAAACGTAGTTTTTGGTTAAAAATAAATGCTGGAAGCCTTGTGATAGAGTAAATATTCTACATACTGTATATTTTAATTTGTGGGAATCAATTAATTATATATTTAGATTTTGTCAACATAGCAACCCAAACATTCATTTTTTTAAAAAAGATTTCATAAACATTATTTATTTATCAGCTTTCTATTGATCGCCTTGATGTGTGGGGTGTTCATTCGATATTAATATAAAAATATCCAAGTGAGAGAGAAGTGATACAGAAGTACTGATTTTAAAAATAGCCTTTGGCTCAGTTGTGCTGTACGGGGCATTTACTACTTGTATCTTGGCTACAAGGGGAACAACTCACCTCTTATTCGCTTTCACAGATATATATGCTCCCTTTTAAAGTTCTTGTCACTTACCTGCAGAGAATCCTCTTTCACATATCGCTTAATGAAATCCACATCCCTCCCTCTTTTAATACGAAGCCGAAAAATAAACACAGCACACACACACACACACACACACACACACACATCCATCCCACACAAAAAAGTCTGGAATCGTGAAGGCACTCCCCCCCCCAACCACTTTAACCCCTCTTTTCTTACCTGTGAACGAAGGTGTCGGCTTTAATGCATCCATTAGCGTGATATCCAGGCCGCAAGTACGATCCTGCAAGTACATCGCACTGTGAACACATCCGTTCGCTGCACACATATCGTATACGTCATAGCATAGTGTACTCCCCCTTTCAACAACAACAAAACAGAAACACACACATAACGGTAACAAATAATCTTCTCACGGGCTGGTTTTTTTTTTTCAATCGAAGGTGCGCGACTCCGTCAGCTGTGACCGCCCCTATTGAACGGCCAATTTTGATGACGTCATTTAATCCATCCTATCGTCACATAATCTCCGTTCTCTTTTCTTAAGACTCGCATTGGCTTAAAGGAAAACAAAGCAGCTGACCTGATTTTTTAAGGAATGTATTGTTCCTGCATCTGTTTTTATTTTTTTTGTTGTTGAAAAACAATCACACAGCTACGCCCACAACAACAATAAAAACGAATCAAAAAATTATTAACGTTTTATGTCGAATTATTGATAATGAATTTTAAAAAAAATATCAGTGCCAATCAACACAAATAGTAAAGACGCTATATTTCGTCATACTCAAATTTTTTTTTTTTTCAAATTTTTCAATGAATCTGTGTAAACAAGCGAAATTTTTGAAAACATCTTTTCTGTTGGAGAGGTATTATTTTGGGCTTTATTGGTGACTCTAGGGTAGAGAGTTTTGAGATAATTGCAGGCCAGTTAGTGCAAGTGTCTGTTGGAGGGGAGGTGGGCGGGGGGGGGGAAGGCTCTATAGCATATTATATTTGCTGTGAATATGTACTGGAATATGAGAGGAGGGGGCTATTTCTACTGAAGGGGTGGGGGCCCTTGGCAACACGTTAGTTTACCGATAAGTAAAAAAAAAAAAAGGTTCTGAGTGCATGCCGGGGGGGGGGGGGGGGAGAGAGAGGGGGGGGGGCGAGTGGGACACCAGGCCGGTTGAGACTTTAGGTGTAGGGGATGAGTGAGGGATTTGGAGTGGGGGTGGGGGAGGTAATAGGTCAATAAAGTGGGAGAGGAATAGGGAGGGGACGTGGTATTGGAAAGCGGGGGGGGGGGGAGGGCGCTAAGTTTATGTGATCCATTTTAATTTTTTTTTTTTTTGAGAATGCAGTTGAAGTGTAGTTCAATATGACATTAGTATTACTTAAATTTTTTTTTTTGTTATTTACTTTACCGTCGTAAAGTAAAGCTTGGAATGACGTCACGGACACCAAGACACATGAACACAAGCCTCTGTTTGTTATAAAAACTTATTATTCAAAATTTTTTTTTTTTACTAATATGTTGTAGCTTTTTTTTTCTTTCTAATATTGATATTAGACACAGCCAACTGGTACATAATTCTGTGACCTAACTAGGCTGTGACATGGGGAGTGGTGAAAGGGGGGGGGGTGGTGGAGGACTAGAGGGGTGGGGGTGGGAAGGAGCTTGACTCTTATCCCTTGTCTGTTGTTGTTTTCTTTTTATTATTATTTTTTAACTCACGGGTGTATTCATGGTGCTATTTTTAGAGTACTCGTCTCCCTCCCTTCCCCCAGGGGGTCGTCAATAGTGCTAGTTACTAAGCTACTGTGTTGAGCCAATGTCAGTGGGGGAGGGGGAGGGGGGGGGGGCTAATGGGGGACGAATAAAAAAAAAAAAGAGATGAATGCTTTAATTTATTTTCATTAGCGTGTCAGCCCCCGGGCATGACGGCTTATTGATTATTACTATTGTTATTTCAATTTTTTTTTTTAAAGAGCTATTTGAAACAAATATTGCATAGCAGTCTCGTAAAGCGTGTGTCTCTTTCCATTAAATATACACAACTAGCCCGTTTACCAGCAAACAGTGAGGCCTAAATATTTGAAACAAATATTGCATAGCAGTCTCGTAAAGCGTGCGTCTCTTTCCATTAAATATAAACAACTAGCCCGTTTACCACCAAACATTCAGGCCTAATTTTTTTTTTTTTTTTTAAAGTCGAACAATTGTTGTTTAAACTTGTTTCTTTCTCCATGCAGGGGACGTGTGCCCAGGGCTTCTAAATATTTAGAGGCCCCATGCAGGTCGCAATATTTAATGATTTGGTAAGTGAGTCCATTGTTCTAATAGGCTCAGCACGGGGCCTCAAATGTCACAGGTCCGCCCCTGATAAATGAAATGTTCTGCCGACATGAATTTCTAACTGAGCACTCACACTGACACATACATTAAGCAGTTTTTTTTTAAAAATGTAATATGTTCTCATTTTAAAAAAAATGTAATTATGTTCTCGTCTTTAAAAAAATGTAATATGTTCTCGTTTTAAAAAAAAATTACTATGTCTAAAAATAGTTCCAATGGAGTTAATTCTAGTAAACTCTATATTAAACTTCAAATAAAATACAACATATTAATATTTAGGATACCAACAGTTTATTTCATTTGTCCGACAATAAAGAATGTCTACAACTTCAGTTACTTAATCCCCTACCCCTACTACTCTTCAAATATTAGACTTCATTGTCTATTTGATTGAATCCTATCTAGTTTCACTGCCTCACTGATCATTACGAATGACGCCCCTGTACTTGTGATCCTGCTGGTCACTTTTTGTTTTTTTTGTTTTTAATCTGCTTTGAGAGCTAAATGGGGGGGGGGGGGGGGTTTACCACATAGGAAGGGTAAGACATTAATTAAAATGTTATTTGATACATGTAATAAAATTTTATTTTCATTCTTTAGTTTTGAAACGAGGCCAGATTTCATTTAAAGTGAAATGGTTCTTTCTTCTGAGCTAAAAACCTAAGTAAGTAATTTGTTTCTGTGCATGGTTGA
>JAGDYQ010000251.1:817233-827882 GCA_021962125.1 Bulinus truncatus
GCTATATAATGTAAGTATATAAATAGCCTGAATGATTGCCAAAATATAAACTTTTTAAGTTTTTAGTTATTATTGATTTTTATTAAACAAATGATAGATGTTTTATAGCCGTTATTATTAAAATTGTGTCAAAAAACCTCAAATCATGCACGGGGGGCTAAGCCCCCCCTAGCCCCTCTACACATGGGCCTGCCAATTAAGCGGAACCCATTGTAATCCTAATGTTATTGATTGATTGAGTTTAATTTGTCAAAGAGACGGCTATTATTGTAAGTAAAGATTATTCATCTCTGACTGCATTATTTGAACTCTATTACTTTAATCCTTTCTTTATCTCTCGCTCTTTCTCTCTCTCTCTCTCTCTCTCTCTCTCTCTCTCTGTACCCACCTTCTTTCACCAGATTACATTCCTACCGATAAGTTCGTTAACCTCCAGTAGTGACAAACTTTGTTTGTAGCTACTGTCGCCATGGTGATGATGTGGAATGCAGCAAAACGACTGTGTGCATTTGTTTCTCATTGTGTACGAGTTGATTTAGTGTGAGAGTCTTGTTGGATGTGTGTGAGTGTGTGTGTGAGATGTGTGTATGTGAGATGTGTGTGTGTGTGTGATATGTGTTTGTGAGATGTGTGTGTGTGTGTGAGATGTGTGTTTGTAAGATCTGTGTGTTATATGTGTGTGTGTGATGTGGCATGTGTGTTTGAGATGTGTGTGAGATTTGTGTGTGAGATGTGTATGAAAGATTTGTGTGAGTAACAGTGGTAGAAGTCGTGTCTACATTTGTACTCTGATCTACTGCTCTTGGACTTTACTTTGGGAGAAAAATGCCAAAACTTTTAGGGACATTAACAGACTGAAGAGGCCCTATTAAAAAAAAAGTATCTGCAGAGAAAAGTAGGGGGTGGAGTGTGGGGGTGGGGGAGGTTGGTGGTCACCTGTAATATAATCGGTTTGATGTCAGTGAGGTTCGTCATTTGACCTATGCATATAGTTTGAACTGAAAGTACTCTTAAAAAAAAACTCTTTATTGTAGTCGATTGAACAGAGTTTGACAAGCAAACACTATTGGAATTTTAAAAAAAAAGCAACATAAATGCTTCAATGGGAGACACTGAACTTTAAAAAGACGGTAATTTGGGATTAAGTATTGGCCCTTTTTAAATTATGTCCAAAATAGTCCAAATAAATGATGGATAGGAAGAGATTTGAATAAAGCTCTTGCTCAAAAAACATACAGACAATATATTTTTGTCGTGTATCTGATTAGATAATTGTTTGTTAGTTTTTGAGAACACATTTAAAACACGGCATTGGTTGTTTGCCACTTGAACACATTGAAACACGGCAATGGTTGTCACTTGAACACATTGAAACACGGCAATGGTTGTTTGCCACTGGAACACATTGAAACACGGCATTGGTTGTTTGCCACTTGAACACATTGAAACACGGCAACGTTTGTTTGCCACTTGAACACATTGAAACACGGCAATGGTTGTTTGCCACTGGAACACATTGAAACACGCCACATGGTTGTGTTTGCCACTGGAACATATTGTTACCGGAGAAACCCGTTTCATCAAACGAAATGCAAATTACAGATCAAAGGGCTTGATGCGGCTCTCAATGAATCATCTGTTGTTAGTTTTGTTTTTCTATCAAGTGTATCTTATTAAAGTTTTCCCATGCAGAATATATTTTTAGCAAATGTTTATAACGGAAGCTACCTGATTCTCCCGTGGTGCCTCCTAATCTATGTTTTTGATGTTAGTAAAAAAAATAATACAAAATTTAGTGCGATTAATAAATATTTAGCTTCCCTGCTCCATATAATATTGATATACAAAACATATAAACACACACCCACCCACACACACACACACACAATACGCCATGGGTGCCAAAATAAATGTAATGCAATTCTCTCAAACACACGACTGTGTGCCAAAGAGGTATCAGGTATGCTAAAAGGTACTTAAGCATATAACATCAATTAGCATCATTAACCCCTTCTGAACTTATGATTTATTTTTTCGGTTTTAAAATTCATTGTATCTTGTAAGCAGGGGCGCAACCAGTATGTTGAAGTTGGTAGGGTCCAAAATATTAGGGAAGATGAAAATTGGTATGCCTGCCCCCAAATTTTGGTAGGGTCGAAAACCAGTGGCTGATTTTTGGTAGGGTCCGGACCCGCACGACCCGTACATCGGTTGCGCCCATGATTGTACATTATCAGTCTGACGCCCGAGTGATGGGCATCCGGTTGTACCATGATACTGTACGGCCCTGCATACAGACACACACACGGACACATGAATGATACTACAATCGATGCAAAAATGATGGGAATAACAAACCGAGATTATATGATTTTACACCAAACATCAACCAAAACATCGGGTTTCATGTTTCTACTCGTTAACTTATGGCCGGATGGTTGAGCGGTGGAAATTGCAACGACTGGCCGTCCCAGGTTTGATCTACGGCTGGAATTTCCTCAGGTCATGTAATGTAGAGGGTTTCCTTCTCCTGTTTTGCCTCCGTGTCCACTGCACCATTGGATATGATGGGGGAAATGAACGAAGGGGAAGACAAAACCGCCCTATTCGTGGTTTACAGGATTTAATAGATGAATATCTCTTATATTCAGTGTCTTAACATCAACTTTATCTAAATTAATAAAAAAACTTTTGGTAATTAACTTTTGACATTTTCAGAGCTTTTTTTTAGGTAGTACTCTCCCTTTAATCTGTATGGAATTATGACACATTTAATTTTGCCTCTTAAAATGTTTACCTGACATGAACAAATGATTTGTACTTTGTGCTGAGTAATTCATCATTTGGTGTCGACAATATGAATAGCACTTCTAATTTATTAAAAATTAAACAAAAAAGATCTCAATTGATCTTTAAGTGGTGAATGAAAAATCAATATAGGTAATTGATTTTATTCCAATGAACTAAAATAAACAGGGTTAATTAATCTAATGTATCAATACAAAATATTTACTTTGATTTCAGAATGGACTCTTATATTTCACATTGATACATTCACGTTGATACATACCATGTATGAATGCACGGTGAAAATGATATTAAAGAAGAAATAATTTGATGAAATTTAATTATAAAAAATGTAAATATATTATTATTATTTAGTGATCAATAATTAATAAATCATGTTATCGATTCCGTTAGTATTCAATATTTATAACTAACGGTATTGAAGAAAAAATTGAAAAAGTTGATTGCATTATGATCCAATGAATTGGAATAATTTATTGGAAATTAGGTAATTTCTTCGATTTCCGGGCCAATATCGATCAGTTACTAGTTAATATACAAATCAATTGAATATATATTTTTTTTTTTATTTAGGTAGATTATTATTTTTTACATCAAACAGTTTGTACAAGTCTTAATCGTCTCTCCCTTCCCCTACCCCCATTAGTATCCAGGATATATCACAACATAAGAACACGTTTTGTCCAGTTCTAAGGCTAAATTAACACACCACAACTTGACCACGGCCATTGGCTACTGCTAGAACGTCCAGTGCCACTGAGAAACTCAGGCCGCTGTGTTTATAAATACCCAAAGTCCCCTCGTCCCATGTCCGGTATTTGGGCTGCACACGCCCCCCACCCCCAGGTTCCAATAGCGGCTTTGTACACTGTACACAGGCACGCCGAGAAGGGGGGCGGGCAGGGGGGTCATTGCCAGGGGGCCCGCATCTGTAAGGGGGCCCGGCCGCACCGACCATGTCAATTTTGTCACGACTTATTGTTTATTAAGGGGCCCGCAATGATGTCCTGCTCTAGGGCCCGTGTTGGCTCTCGGCGCCACTGACTGTACATACATACATACACACACAACATAAAGTAAAAGTAACTGTTAGCGAATATATATATATATTTTTTTTTTTTTTTTTTTTTCTACAGTTTTTTATTCATGAAGAAAGTCCTCGCTCTCCCGTGGTGCCTCCCATGGCCATCGCACTATCGGGCTATGGTGGGGGAATGAAAGAAGAGCACCATAAAAACCGTCCCATTTGTGGTTTATAGGATCTAAGAGATCTCATCTCATCCTTACAGGGACTTCACACACGGGTGAGCATTAAACAGAAGAGTATCTAACGACTAAGCAGACCTAGAGTCGTCAAAGGGCCTTGTATACCTAAAAGGACTTCAAAGCTTTTTTATTTAATAATTGAGAGTCCCTTCATTTTCCTTGGGCGCCTCAACGACCTTAGTCCGCGTGAATATGCCGTAAACAAATGGCGTAACATTGAGTTGGGGGGAGGGGGGTCCAAATTCAGAAATTCCTCCCGGGCCACATTTAGAGGGGTAGTGCCCCAAAAATTGTTTACATTAAATATCAAGTTCATTATTTCACTTCATGGTGTCTAATGTCAAAAAATGCAGGGGCCTCCCAGGGGGCCAAGCCCCCCACCAGGGCCCCCAAATCCCTAGGTTCGGCACTGACCGTCAATAGTACGTAATCTAAAGAATGCTATGGTATAACTTTAGTTTATAATGAACATTAAAAATGACAATTTTCTGGGTAGAACAATAAATCACTATTGGTAAGAACAACAAATAAAAAAAGAAGGAAAAGCAGGCTGTATATATTATACTGGCAGTAGCAGACGACAGAATGCAGATTATTGTAAAGAAATTTGGTTAACAAAAATATATGGCCGAGCTATCTCGTGACGTGTCCTATAGAAAGTATTGAATGTTTAGTGAGGTGTGAATCAAAGTATCGCTTTAACCGATTATAGAATATAAAAGAGATATTCATTATATAAACTTTACTATTGAAATGTATGGTTATCATTCGTATTAAGCAGTTTAACTCGTTTCAACGGGATAGACAGAACATGTCAATCAGGGTTTATAGTAGGTCATGTTGACAGACCACAAAAACAGCACACACACACACACATACACACACGCGCGCACCGCTGTAGTGACGTCAAGTATTCAACGTCTCACGGCAACATCAAAAATACTGGCCACATTTAATAAATAATAAAAAAAGAACGCCAAATTGATTTCTCCCACCCGATATTGTGTCTTGTTTTTTGGTCGCAGCGATACAATAGCAACAACCCTGAAACCAACCTGACAAGTTCTGACACTCGGTCTCGATTTTCAACTCCAACACCGTTCAGGACAGAAAATGAAATAATATAATGAACAACAAAGAATGAGACCTCTTTATACTTGTAAGACGCATTTGTTGTCTGTCTGTCTGTCTGTCTGTCTGTCTGTCTGTCTGTCTGTTCCCTTATAACTCAAGATCCAGACAAACAAATAACGTGAACTTTGTTACATATACACATAATTACATGGGGAGGTTATAGGACAGGGTTTCGTTTCATCTCGATGGGTAGTTTAATTGTAATTAATTTTTTTATTTTAGTATTTTTAATATATTAAAGTAATCTCGACGGCGCCATAAATAAAATTCCTGTGACGTCATTTCCCTGTGATCGAATAGAACTTGCGCGCTGGTGCTTGTATTGTGCCTTTGTGATGCGAATTACGAAAAAGATGTTTTTCATGCTCTCTGATTTGTACAGTTTGGGGAAGGTAAAGGAATGAAGAAGGATTTTTAGAAGAAGTGTGAAGCCATAATAATAAGTATATATAAGGTTGTAAAGTCACACAAATACACACCCACACACACACACACAAACACACACACACACACACACACATATATATATATATACTTATAAGACGCATTTATTGTCTGTCTGTCTGTCTGTCTGTTCCCTTATAACTCAAGATCCAGACAAACAAATAACGTGAAATTTGTTACACATACACATAATTACATGGGGGAAGGTTATAGGACAGGTTTCGTTTCATATCGATGGGTAGTTTAATTGTAATTAATTTTTTTTTATTTTAGTATTTTACTATATTAAAGTAATCTCGACGGCGCCATAAATAAAATTCCTCTGTGACGTCATTTCCCAATGATTGAATAGAACTGAAAGCGCTGGTGCTGTATTGTGCCTTTGTGATGCAAAGAATTGTTGATGTTTTTTCATGCTCTCTGATGTGGAAGGTAAAGGAATGAAGAAGGATTTTAGAAAGAAGTGTGAAACCATAATAATAAGTATATATATATATAGAGAGAGAGAGGGGGGGGAGGGGAGAGGAAAGGAGGGTAGGGAGGGGAGGGGGAGAGAGGAGGGAGGGGGGGTGGAGAGGGGGGAGAAAAGGAGGGGGAGAGAGGGAGATGGGAGAGGGGGAGTAGGGGGGAGTAGGCAGAGCAGGGGGAGAGGGAGAGGGAGCAGGGGGAGAGGCAGAGAGAAAGGAAGGGAGGGAGAGAGAGGGGGGAGGGGGAGGGAGAGAGGGAGGGAGAGAGAGATAAAAAGTAAGGGGGGGGGCAGGGGAGGGAGAGAGAGAGGGGAATGAGGGAGGGAGGAAGGGGGGGAGAGAGGGGGGAGAGAGAGGTGGAAAGGGAGGGAGGGAGAAAGGAGGGGGGAGAGGGGTTAGGGGAGGGAGAGAGAGAGGGAGGGAAGAAGAGAGAGGGAGAGGATGGGAGAAATGGGAGGAAGAGATAAAGAGAAAGAGGGGGGCAGGGAGGGAGAGAGAGGGAAGGAGACGGAGGATGGACGGGGGGAGAGAGGGAGAGGGGAGAGAGGGAGATGAGGAGAGGGACGGAGAGAGATTTGAGAGAGGGAGGGAGGGAGAAAGGGAGGGAGGGGGGAGGGAGGGAGAAAGAAGAGAGAGAGAGGAAGGGAGAGAGAGAGGGGGTAGGGGAGAAAACAGAAGGTAAACAGAAAACCTTATTTTAAACCCGGGCAAAGCCGGGTACTTGCAACTAGTATATATATATACAGTGGATTCCGCTTAATTGGGACACCGCTTAATTGGGACAAATCTCAAAGAAACCAAACCAAGAAGGCAATAGTAAATTTGTATGTTTAATTGGAGACTTAGGCTAGCAGCACACGACTCACGCCTAGAGGTGTAACAGAAATAAGCTCTTTGCACATATGATGTAGGTTGAGGTTGTATGAACACAAAGTATATCAACACTTTTCATTCAACTCATATCTGAATAATCAACAGAAGGCTTCTGGCTGACAACAACAACAACGACGACAGATAACAACGGCATTCAACAACTGACATCAACAACGACAGACAACGACAGATAACAACGACAGACAACAACGACAGACAACGAAAGAAATTTAAAATAAACGTAATAGCTGTCTTGCTGAGCACACAAATTATGCAGATATGCTTTTATATGAGGTGTTGCTGTTATTCGATCCGTAACCCTAGCTAAGGATAATCTGCTTATGGTTCGGGAAAATATGACTGCGGTAATTGGTTTCGCATGGGGTTTGAACCCTTGCCCTGCACGAATGGGATCGGACTCAATTATCTTGATGACCACTAAGATGACATTCTGCGTTAGACCCGATTGTGTTTTTTTTTTTGGATTTATACCTGAGAACACTGTATCAATAGCTCACTTTGCGTTATCGTGATACACATGACAATATCATGACCCACTTAAATGAATAATTCCAGCTGACGTTAGACTTGACATGTGACCAGGAAGCTCTTCAATTGAGCCAGACAGATAAAACAAACCAACACAGCACAAGTTTAAATAAACACAGATAAACCTATAAATAGTTAAATAAACAATGTTCTTAGAAACCTCATTCCTGAGACGACAGTATGAATATGACGAATCAAACAACCAAGCTATGATTTAAAAAAAAAACCCAACAACTCTTTAGCCAGGAAGAAATATAAGTTGATAACGTGTGCTCAAGTGCTAAGAAATATTTGCTGGTTTATGGCTTTTAGTGATATGATTTACAGACAGCAAACACCTATATATATATATATATATATATATATATATATATATATGTATATCAAATAAAGCTATATAAGGATAATAAAATAAAAGTGACAGTTTTATATAAATTTTAAAAATAGTTTTCGGCCAAAATGAAAAAAGGTTTTAAAGGGAATTTTTTTTCGGAATGCTGTGTTTGCAAAGAAAGGTAAAATAACAATGTGGGAAGTGTTCCCATGGCAAACGACATATTTAGTCAGGGCAGGAAGTTAACAATGTTTCATGATACACAATTAGTAGACTCTTGGCTGACTGGGAAAAGTAATATATAGTAAATAGACATTGCAGATATTGAGCATGATTGATAGATAGATAGATAGATTGATAGATAGATATGGATAGATAGATAGATAGATAGATA
This sequence comes from Bulinus truncatus, assembly GCA_021962125.1. Lineage (NCBI taxonomy): Eukaryota > Metazoa > Mollusca > Gastropoda > Planorbidae > Bulinus > Bulinus truncatus. Next base: position 825,503 of record JAGDYQ010000251.1, read on the forward strand.
GATAGATAGATGGATAGATAGATAGATAGATAGATAGGATAGATAATATTTGATGGTTATAGAATTAAATTGCTTGTTAGCTAGATAGAATGGACAGACAGACAGACAGGCAGTTAAATAGATAGACAGAAGATAAATAGATAGATAGAAAGACGATTCAGCAAAGCATAAGAATGATTGACAATATTATAAAACTGTTAACGTAACTATAATGAAACATGCATCCAGAGGCGTAAGTGAGGGGTGGGCAAGTTTGGGGGGGGCATCATGCCCCGGGCGCTACTCACAAAGAAACGCCAAATGGTATATGTAACATGTAATAATATATGATTTTCGGGAATGGGGGCGCTAAAAGGTAATATGGCCAAGGGCGCGAGTTAAGCTCCCTATGGTACTGCATGCAGTATTTTCTTTAGACAAGTATTAGTATAAAAAATTACTGTAAACGAATAGTGTAAACAAATAGTGAAACAGTATTACATTTTCTTTGCTGAGTGCCAAACTATTAGTACAAATAAAAATCATAAACAAAAACAAAATTCTTTGCACTTCAAAATTGTTATGGCCCGATTAAACCCGTTGAAAGACCGACTCAATTTAGTAACACATTCTTCGAAAATAAATTAGAAGTAAAAAAATAATAACAGAACATGATGCATGGGCATGTGTGTCGTCCAGTATCGGTCAAGCAACTCACTCGTGAATGGCGTCACGTGTAACGTCACTTTTATACTGTCCTCCGATAATCGTCCAAGCGGTGCAAATGAAATACGATCCTATCCTTAAACATCCCTAGTGGACAGATCACTCGACTGACTGCACCACCTACCAACAGGTTCAGATAACTTTTCAAATAAACACAACAGGGAATAAATGTATTCACACATTTTACCTCCCCCATCCACACCACCCCTTCCCCCGACCCAACCTTCCCAACCGCATCATTCAAAAGAACATTCCTCTTCTCCCCCTCCCCCGTCTCCCTCTCACACTACACAACCACCCTCCTCCCCCATCACCTCCTCCACCCCCCATACTCTATGTATCCACCCCAACGTCTCTCAGCAGGGCCAGCTTCCTTGCAGGTAGTGTCCGATAAAAACAAGATGTGCTAAAAATAGAAAACCAAACCCAGCCTGCGACGCTGGTTTTAATGGGATTAGCAGTGCTGCCATATTGCACTACTGTTTTCGTTAAATTGCTACTAAAAAAAAACCATGCGCTACGAAAAAAATCGCACGAAGTAGCGCAAAAATTATATATATATATATATATATATATATATATATATATATATATATATATATATATATGTATATATATATATATATTTACAAATTAAAAGACCATAATAATAAATATATGTATGATACTTTGTGCTACAATTCTTTTAGGGTTAGCGCTACTTCTTTGGCTCAGAATAATACTTTAGCAGCGTTGGGATCTAGCACTGAGAAATCTGATCGCTCATAATATAAAGATACACAACAAAAATAACATTTCACAAAGATATAATAATAAAAATAACATTTCACAAAGATACATAACAAAAATAACATTTCACAAAGATATTACAACAAATAATAACATTTCACAAAAAAGACACGAAACAAATGTTTCATTCTAAACAGCAAATAAAAAAGATAAAAACAATCAAAAGCTTCTTGTACTCTGTTTGCCAGGATTAACATGGTAGAACTGTTAATATATCTGATCTCTCTCACACAGGGGCCATCTTTAACAGCAATTACGACCCCCAAATGCGATAGCCACTTAAAAGAATAAATTATAACTGTTCAATTAGCTTTTAGATGTTAGCCGCCCCGCCCCCTCCCCACCACCACCATCACAGTGCCGAGCCTAGGGGTTTGGGTGCCCGAAGGGCTTGGACTTTGGGGGCCCCTGCATTTTGACATTCGACACCACGATATAGGATAATGTACCTAATATTAAATGAGTTAAAAATATTTTGGGAGCCCTCCCGGGCTGGGGCCCAGGGGGACTTTTAATTAACTCTCCTCCCCAACCCTACGTACGCCTCTGCACCACCACTTACCATCTCCTCTCCTAGTACGTGCCCATTCTGTAAGATCGACAACCCCTTTTTGCTCTTTTTGTCTGTACATCCAGTGTGCGTTATTCATACATATGAGCCTTTTCTCCCTCTGGGCCATGCACATTACGGTTAATAATATATAATGAAGTATAGTTGTTATAGTAATTTTATATCATTCGATTTTTTTACATGAACGTCTACCGGCGAATATGTGGAATAAAGGGGTTGTGAGGTTGTCGTGGCTCCGTTGCCTTGTCCATATAAAAGTTTTGCATAAAATAAATTTAAAAAAAAATCAAGCTTTAAGTTTTCAGTCGAATCTAA
>JAGDYQ010000251.1:828382-913382 GCA_021962125.1 Bulinus truncatus
TTATATTTGTCGAGTTAGATTTGTTGGATTAGATTCCGCTGAGTAGAAATTCGTTGAGATAGACTTAGATAGTCACAAGGTAAAGGACAAGTGATTTGTTTGTTGTCATGTATTTCATGAAATAGAAAAGTTTTTTCATCGCTCCTTAAAGGTCGTCAAAGTCAAACGTAGTGAAGAATTCATGTTTCTGTAACCTCGGCATTGTGTGTGTTTAGCACAACGCTTAGCCGCCTTTACTTTTCCGGTATATGTCAGGCATCCATCTTAGACTTGGGTGGACTTTCAAAACAATTTCCATGGCGTCTAGAAAGAATTCCACTGAGTTTGACCAGGGGATCGATGAGGTTAAGCGCCCTGCACCGTTCAGTCACACCCTTCGCCTATTTGTATGATAGTGCGGGGATGAAACCATTTGGCAGTTATTTGGGGAGCTAACCCTAGGGGGGCTGCATCTGCCGTAGTTGGGGTACTTTTCGGGAGCACTGGATTGGAGCGATATTTTTTTCGTCAGCTAAGCCGGGGGCGGACACTAAGCTAGCTTGTTTACTCCACTACAGGTAGACACACCAAGGGTATCGTAAAATAAAATGACTAATATTGGCAAGTACTGGCCAACTGTGACCCTGTGAGGGTTGAGGGGGGCTATAAACCCCCTCCACCCCCAGAGCGTAATATACTAGGGTATATTTAGCATTTCCTTTTCTTTTAAAAATAATATATATATATATATATATATATATATATATATATATATATAAGCGATTTGGGCTCTGCGTTAAATCGAAAGTAAAGAATCAATACAACAGTATTCCCAGTTTAAAATACAATCATAATAAAAAATCGGATCTGCCCGAAAACCAAAAAAAAATAACCTAGCCTACCGATCAAGCCTAAGGGGATATAACTCTATGCAAAGGTTTTGCAGGGTAGAGCTACTAATATATATATAAAAGCGATTTGGGCTCTGCGTTAAATCGAAATTAAAGAATTAATACAACAGTATTCCCAGTTTAAAATACAATCATGAAAAAATCGGAACTGCCCGAAAACCAAAAAAATAACCTAGCCTACCGATCAAGACTATGGGGAATATAACTCTACGCAAACGTTTTGCAGGTTACAGTTAGTTATAATTAATATGAATTCTGATTTTCAGGTTGCGCGGGCAAAGGTCACAAAAATAAAGTTTCCTCTCAACGGATTTTGTTTATCTCTAATGTTTACAGTCGTAGATTTTATTTATTTGTTATCTAAACCTTCAATGGCGCCCGTGTCTAAATCTTCTCTCGTTACTCCAGTATGCAGTGTACGTGTGACTTTACTTTGTTGGCTTTGTTTTGTTTATCATGGAACAAGTCCGTGACTTAATGTTTTTTGACTGACCCTGTCGCGTCTTCGTTTGACACACAGACATATCTGAGACCCGCGATGATAGTTTAAAGAATGATATCTGTGCCAACATGTTTTCCTGTGTGTGATACGCCATGACAGTGGGTCTTTCTAATGATGGATATCAACAAAGCGTATGTATAGTTATTGTTTTATATGCGAATATGTTATATTAATCATTTTAAGTAAACATAGAGAAATTGTTACGGACTATTTGATATAAACACACGAATGGGGATAAACACATACATAGATATAAACGCATACATAGTATAGACTAGTTGCATTATTATGTACATTTATGTAAATAAATCGTTTGTGCTAACAACGTATCTTGTTCAATTGGTTATTGAGTTTGTGTCTAAGTAGTGAGTGACCAAAATGACAGAGGCCGACATTTAGAGCTCACGACATCTCCACGTTTTTAATTTAAAAACGAACTTGTAAAAAACACGTACATAAGTTATAAACACATACATAGAGATAAACACATACGTAGAGATAAACACATACATAGATATAAACACATACAACGAGAATAAACACATGCGTAGATATAAAAAAAATACATAGGGATAAACACATACAAAGAGATAAACACGTACATAGAGATGTACAGTGGTACACTGCTGGAAAGATGTACAGATGGACAATCATAAGGAAGGACTGGGATAGATGATCGATAGATTGTTGTATATATATGGAATAAATAGCTAGACATAAAGGATGGCTAAATAGACAGACAGACAGACAGATAGATAGATAGATAGATAGATAGATAGATAGATAGATAGATAGATAGATAGATAGATAGATAGATAGATAGATAGATAGATAGATAGATAGATAGATAGATAGATAGATAGATAGATAGATTGAAAGATAGATAGATGGATGGATGGATGGATGGATAGGTAGATAAATATACATATAGATACATCCTTTAACACCCACCCAATCATCGCTTTAAAATTTGCAATGCAACAAATCTCTTACAGTAAAATGACGTTTCAGAACTTGTTTCCATTAGACCAGATAAGCGATAATCTCTACACACAATAACAGCGAGCGTACAACTTATTAATTTAAGCCAAGGTTATTAATAAATTGTAAACAAGTGAGACGTATTTCTAAGCAATAACTTAACACACAGCCATACTAAGGTATTTGGGTCGGGGGAGGAGGGAGGGAGGGGCCATTAGCAGATATTTAGAGATCGTAGTTCAAATTACCTGTCAGGAGCAGGGCTCAATTTACCGGGGGATATTCCCGGCACTGAGAACTGTCTTCCTCGGCTCTGCTTTTACCTAATATATCCCTGACGGGGATGAAACCATAGACATTTATCCCCCGGCTCTGCAGAAAATTTTTTTCATCCCCGTCACTGGAATTTTCTTTAATCGAGCACTGGTCGGGAGCCCCTATTGCATCATATTTGATTGGGTTTCTTACTGCTAAGATGGGGGTGGGGGGGGGGGGCGTTGACAATGATCTAGTTTAACTTGGTAAATAGCTAAATTTACTTATCGGAATATTGATTGAATTAGTTATTTGAAATCTGAAGAAAAGACTTCTTCATTTTGTCTTTGTCGAAGAAAACGAAATTTCAAATAAGAACATTTCAAACGATACTGAACATTTCAAATGATACTGAACATTTCAAATGATACTGAACATTTCAAATGATACTGAACTTTTCAAATGATACTGAACATTTTAAGTGATACTGAACTTTTCAAATGATACTGAACATTTCAAATGATACTGAACATTTCAAATGATACTGAACTTTACGATATGTTAAGTCTGTTATACAAACATTTGATAACAGGCGTGACTGTATGCCGAAATGGGTCAAGACACACTTTGTTCCACTATGTATTTACGTAAGATGAATATATATATGTGTGTGTTGGGGGGGGGGACTTAAACATAGTCGCAGAACATTCAAAACAGTTATGTATTTTAGTACACTCATTAAAGTATAATGTTTTATTGAAAATAATGCATGCTTTTTGAATATTTTGCAAACTTGAACTTTGATGCTTAACCCATATCTTTCTATAAGTTATTTGCATGAAATTTAAATATAAACTTCAGTAAATAGGAAAATCACAATCGAATTAGTTCTTATTAGTTCATATCAATTCATGTACCAGGGGCGGACGCCCAAGATGTGGGTGAGAGACGCTTTCAGCATTATTGGTCTTTTTTAAATAAAAAAAAATTCTTCGAAGAAGTAGTGTTGGGAAGGGTCCTGCGGGGTTTTACTGCCGGATAGGGCGCCGAGCTAGGAATGGGCGCCTTAAAAGTGCTGTTTACATGTTTTTTTTGCACTTGGAAGGAGGAGGGCGTCTTAAAAATGTAAATCGCACAGAGCGCCACAATACCTAGCTACGGACCTGCTTCAATGAATTACACAAAGTACATTTTATCAAGATTTATTGAACATTTAGTTATTGAATACTTCATTTAAAAAAAAAACACACCGATTGACCGGAAGCAGTATTTGAAATATATAATAGCCGCGGAGTTTATGAATCCCATCTTTTGTTAGGCACATTCGTAAAATCTTTTGTCTACATAGTACACTGTCCATTCGTTTCCACATCTCATTTCATCACTTCCGTCCTGCTACCACCGAGCGCTTCTTGAGCTAACATAAAGTAGGTCGCTACTGTTTCACCCCCCCCCCCCCACTTTCCACCCTTCCCTCCACTCCCCCCCCCACACACACAAACACTGTGTTTTTTTTTTCGTCGTCATGTGCGCGTGCCAAAAACTCGACGAACGCGCGAAAACGCATAACCACAAATATTCCTTAGAAAACTAACAAAAAGAAAACAAACCACTAAACTCATTTCATTAAGCCTGCGCACCTAAATGTTTCCGCGCGCAGCCCATTTCTTTTCACTGACACACAAAAAACTAAGAGAGAACCTCCCCCCCCCCCACTCACTTCTCCTTCTTCCCCCCTCCATAAACACAACTGAAAAAAACAAAACAAAAACACAACAACAGTAAAACGTCCCATATGTCTGAGTAAATTGTTATATATATATATATTTTAATTTTTTCATCATTTGCTTGCTACGCTTGGTGACGCGTAGGGTCAGCCACAGTTTGATCTCTAGAATGGTCTCCCCTTGGTATTCACCAAGTCTACAACAAAATACTAATCAAGATCAGCCCAGAGGCGTAATTACCTTTCATTACAACCAGAAATGACCCTTAAGAATTCCCGTTTCTTTCCCCCTGACAAAAAGTAGGTCATGTATACAGTACAGCAGAGGGCGCTCCGCGATGGCGATAAATAGTCAGCGCCTCCAGGATCGGACCGCCTCTCCACCCCCCCCCCCCCCGCCCTCCCATTCGACAAATGCGACACTGTGAAAAAAAAAGATTTAGGGGAAACAATTCAGTCCAGGGGCAGCTACACCTAAGGTCGATGAGAGTTACCTCCCCCAAAATTATCTACTCAGATGAACGGCAAACGATCGCACAAAAAGCAATTTAATTTTTTTTTAAAGAATAAAAAAAAAAAACGAATTCATTCAATAGGAGCCATAGTAAAGAAACGAAGAGCTATTTGTGTCTCCAGGAGCCACATTTTTCCACTTTTGTTCTTTTTTTTTTTTCAAACTTCTAGGCCTAACAAACATCATGGTCCAAGTCACAACCCTATCCCCACACACACATACACCTTCACACTAAAGAAAACGAACATGGCAGTTAACACGACGCTCTCTCTCAATTTCTTCATCTATCCCACCGGTTTATTTGCTCATCCCTTCTGTTTTATCAACCTTTTTATTTGTTATCTTCACGTGACTTTAGGAGAATGATGAATGGAGGTAAAAATGGACAAAAGGAACAGTCCATACCTCTGGTATCCGACAGAAACCGGCCACTGACCTCACAGTACGTCGACCTGACGCTGGTGCCGGAACGGCCGTCGCAGCCCAGGGCCATGTTCAATAAAAAGCTTGGGGCCAGGATTGACCACAGGAAGCACTTGTTACTGGTGAGTTGCATTCTGGTAGTTTTTGATATTATAGGTTTTTCGGAGGGAAACTAGGTCAGCGCAACAACATGGGGGACACTGTGCAAAGGATCAAATGCAAACACGCTATTGAGGCGCCCCTTGCAAGTATTGGGCTCCTATTAATTGTTGAAATTTGGACCCCTTTGGACTCTTCAACTTTTAAATCATTTTAGCCCAGGGAGCCATTTAAAGTGCTAATAGTGTCTTTTTTCTTGTCACGGAGCCGAATGTTAATTTCTGAGAAACTGACTCACGGCATTTGCTGTGTAACTGCTCATTGTTCAGAAATGTTGTGAATGAACATATTAAGTATCATTTTGTATTGAATTACGGCATAAAATAAAGAACCGAGAGAGTGGGGGGGGGGGGGTGGTGCTTAAGCTGTGGGTGAGGGGACCCTAGGAAGCCCCCCATAATTTGCCTATCCATTCTAACGGCCCATTGAATGTGTTTAAGCACAGTGAATGCCCCTAATCAATTTATTTTATATACGTGGCCAAAGGTCTATTCCATGCTCACAATTTTTAATGACAGAGGAGGAAATGGCTGGTCGACTTGACACTGTCTGTGGCCGTCATGGGCATCGTCCTGATGGTGGTGGAAAACGAGCTGTACTACCTGGACAAATCAGGTCAGTTCCATTGACCAGCGGTCAATCATAAAAAAAATCTTTGTTAAGCAAAAAGAATCCTCACAAAAAATAAAGGTGCATGAGAAATACAATTCTGACAAAGTTCAAAGGGTCAAAGGTCTTCCAACAACTTAAGTATAACACTGGTGGAAAAGGAGATACATGCTTAGAAAAAAATGAAAATGTCTATTGGTTATGCTCTTGTTAAGAAACACGTATTCTTAAGCTAGTGTTTAGGTTTGCATGATCATTCATTTTGTACATGTTACGAACGTTATTTACTATTCAGATATACGGATAACTTTTTAACCTCTATAGTTTTATCATCGCTGTCGTTGTCCTTAATGGGGAAAGTTGAATTGGTCTCCGTCCCATTTGTGTTGGCAAACCATTTTTTCAATATTCCCATTATTCGCACCTACCATTGGGCTACCATATGTCTATGAGAGGTTTGAATTTCAGCCAGCGCATCGCTTCGGGGCCCCATAGAGCTGAAAGAGGGCCCGTCATTCCCGGAGCATTCGAGTTGTTTCGATAAAATTAAAGTAATTTGATCTTTTTTTTTTAGGGGCTCACACGCTTTTTTTTTTAATTGCGACATATGTGGAGGCCCTTGATTGGTATTGGTGGCCCTGCTACTGCTTGAGATTAACATTTCAGTAATGCATGCATACAAGCATACCGTAATACAGGAATACAGTAATACAGGCATACATGTTTTAAGTTGTACTAACTTTACTGATTTTTTTTTTTTAAAACTTCTAGAGAAAAGTTCCATGGTGTCCATCATGTTGAAACTGTTCGTGTCCGTCAGCACGGCCCTTCTTCTGATTGGCATCTGTCTGTACTATCACACGGGGGCGGAGATTAAGATGCTGGACGCTAAAGTGGATGACCCATTAGGTGAGCGAAACAGTTCGACAGACTTCAAGCTGTTGAGTGATCTTATTTGTTTGTTTGCTCTTCTCTTCACTTCATCTGCCCCCGATTGGGGGGGGGGGCACTTTTTATATGCATCTTGTATAATGCCCACCACAATACAATCAAAATTTATAATATTAACTTATAAAAATTTACATACAAATCAGGCCATAAAATAGGCAGGTGGGGGGGGGGGGTCGTAAATCGGGATCGACGTAAAAAAGTTAAGTTAAAATGACTTCATAACTTGACATAACCCAGAGAGTCGCGGGAAAAATGAGAAGAGAACGGGCTATGTGAGCTTCATCATACTGAAATAACACCGTATAATCAAAAGCCATAACATCAAAAACATATATATATATATATGTGTGTATTGTAAAGGAAGATTTTATTTTGTGTTCCATGCTGCCTTAGTGTCGTTTACGTGCGACGTATTAATTATTACATTATTACATGTGACCATGTGATTTATTTCCCCCCCTCCCATGCTCGTCCGTGTGTAGCGGTGACGTCATCGTCCACCTGGATATGTCTGCTGATCGAGCTCCTGGTCTGCGCCATCCACCCGTTTCCTGGCAACACGGAGATCTACATGGCCACCATCTACGGCGGGGCGGACCACGCCCACCTGGACGGCATTCTGTCCGTGCTGATGATGTTCAGGCTCTACCTCGTCGGTCAGTTAGGTCATTCTGACCAATTGTATTACTAGTGGTCACTCTGACCACATTAATTACTAGTGGTACCACATTAATCACTAGTGGTCACTCTGGCCACATTAATTACTAGTGGTCACTCTGGTCACATTAATTACTAGTGGTCACTCTGGCCACATTAATTAATCACTAGTGGTCACTCTGGCCACATTAATCACTAGTGGTCACTCTGGACAAATTAATTACTAGTGGTCACTCTGGCCTCAATAAATACCAATGGTCACTCTGGCCACATTAATTACTAGCGGTCACTCTGGCAACACTTATTACAATGATCGAAATTTTGTACTAAATATTACACATTATAATTTATGCCAGGATCAAAGTATTGTTAAAGATGTTCTAAATATAGCAGAGTAGTGTCTCATATACTAAAGAGCCAATCTTATAGTCAACAGCCCAGAGCTCATCACTGAGAAAGTGTCTGTAAGGATACCAAGGCCGTAGCCGGGGAGTGGGGCTAGGGGGCTGCAGCCCCCCCCCCCCAAATTAATTCTAAAAATCAAATTTTATTATAAAATATACTTCTTTATCATTGGGTCCCAATTTTTTCTTATATAAAACTCTCCGCACAGCCCCCCCCCAAAAAAAAAAACAACAAAATCCTGGCTACGGCCTTGAAGGATACTATTTAAATAATTTAGCTCTCATATGGCCGTTTTTGTAGGTGCCCAACTTTCATCCTCACCAATGCTGATGGTGCTCTGGCCATGGAGGCAACACCGGGGAGTTATGCAGATGATTGGGACCGGGACCATTAAAATAATTGGAAACCAAAATCTTTATGTTAAAACTTTCGATTCTTAATGTAAAGAACATTTTACCAATATAGCATTATGTTACATTTAATAATATCCAGGTATGCATTCATACATTTAGTAAGCCTACATGCATATTGTCAACATGATATTAGTGTTTTATTTCACAATTGGGATACACGTAAATAGCTGAATTGAATCACCCCCCTCCCTTCCCCATTTATCCAAGCGATCTCCAACTTTTGCATTATGATTAATGGTTTGCCTACTGCCTTATATTCCAGGCCGTTTCCTGGTGGTCCACTCATCTCTGCTGACCGACAAGTCCACGCAGACCATCTCGGCCGTGAGCCACGTGAAGATTGACCTGGTGTTCGTCTTCAAGGCCGCCATGAGCGAGCACCCGGGCAAGGTCATCGCCTTCACCATGATCTCCATGTTCAGCATCAGCGTCTGGGCCATGAGGACCTGCGAGCTGTACTACACGGACATCACGGACATTCACAGCCTGACCGAGTCCATGTGGCTCTCGGCCATCACCTTCCTGACCGTCGGCTACGGCGACCTGACCCCGAAGACCCACTGCGGGAGGTTCGTGTCCGTGTTGACGGGCCTGATGGGGCTGGCCTCCACGGCGCTGCTGGTGGCCGTGGTGGCGAAGAAGATGGAGCAGAACTGCACGGAGCGGTACGTGTACAACTACCTGTCCATGATACACCTGGAGCGGAAGCGGAAGAACATCGCGGCTGACGTCATCAAGTTCACGGTCAAGGTCTACATCTGCAAAAAGGCGTGCGAGAGGGAGCAGACGAGGAGGCGCAGGATGAACCTGACCTACTTTTCGTGGCGCCTGAGCAACTCCATCAGGGCGATGAGGTCAACCAGGGTGGCGCGGTGCAGGGTGGAGGAGGCGTCCGTGGGACTGACCGAGCTCAGCCAGCAGGTCAGCCAGACCCAGTCCCTCATCGCCATGCTGGCGACCACGCAGGGTCAGATCCTGGACAAACTGACCGATCTCCAAGAGAGGGTGAAATACAAAGAGGAGGAGGACGTATACAGCAATGACGAGGCTACGACCGGAGACGAAGTGGCGGTGGGGAGGTCAGAGGGTCAGGTCGTCGTGAGCCACAGGTCGTCGCACGACGGGTGGCTGTCGAGGTTGTACAGAAGAAACAGCAGCGACTGAACAGCAGGTAGTGACTAAACAGCAAGTAGAGTCTAAACAGCAAGCAATGACTGAACAGCAATTAGTATTTACTGAACATCTAGCAGTGACTAAGCAGCGTTTGGATTACACAACATCCGAACAGCGAACAGCGCTGCTGTTGTTGTTTTCTCTCTGTGATATAAATTATGACCTTGTGTGTAATGATTGTTAGTCAACACTGTAACTAATTGATCCTTTTTAATGTACAACCTTCATACTATGGGATTACATACATAATTGTTGAAACTTAAGTTTGTGGATTTGTCTTAATGTGGTAGGTCTATCACTTTTTGAATGACATTCATAATTACACTTGTCCTTATTTTGATGGGCTTACAGCAATAATCACTATTAAAGAATTGTGAAATGTGGGTTTTTTTAGTAGCTGCGAAATTTGGTATAGTGTTAAATAAAAAAATTGCTTGACTTGTAATTATTTCGCTGGTAAATATTAAAGTGTTTACCGCAATCTCAACCGTTCACCAGAACAAAACAAAAACAATTCATTCTAATTCAATTCGTGTATTTTTCATAAATGTATTATTAGAAAGTAAACGAATACAAGTTTTTTTTTGTTTTGTTTTTTTAAGGCTTATTTTTAAAATTCTAATTCCAAGTGAATTAATGATCTATGCCAGGAGTGGTCACAAATGGGGTCAATGGGGTGGTCAGGGATTGGGGTCAATGATAACATATGCCATGGGATGGTCAGAGATGGGGTCAATGATAGCCTGTTCCATGAGATGGTCATGGATGGGGTCAAAGATAGCCTATTCCATGGGTTGGCCAGATATGGGGTCAATGATAGCCTATTCCATGGGGTGGTCAGAGATGGGGTCAATGATAGCCTATTCCATGGGTTGGCCAGATATGGGGTCAATGATAGCCTATGCCATGGGGTGGTCATGGATGGGGTCAATGATAGCCTGTTCCATGGGGTGGTCATGGATGGGGTCAATGATAGCCTGTTCCATGGGGTGGTCATAGATGGGGTCAATGATAGCCTATTCTGGGGGGGGTCGTCACCATTTGGGGTCAATGATATAAAACAAAAAAAGTACCACCACATAGTTGATAAACTAACAGTGTGCTACTTAAGTGAGCAACTATAGCTATCTATCAGGAAAAAATATAATTTATTCAGAGGAAGCTACATAAAATTGAACGACAAGTCACATATGGCTCTGTGATCTAGGCACATCTTCCAGCCGTGTAGATTTGTAAACAAGATGACATTTTCAACTTACTGACCAGAACTCTAGAAAACACAGCCTTGATAATTCTAGAATGTAAATGTATTTATTCGAGTGCTCTAAGACAAGTGGCATGTTACCAACCCATTGGTATAATTTACTCGTTAAAAAGATTTAATTTATGTTGTATATATTAATCAATTTTTTTTTTCAAAATTATATTTTATACCTGTATTTTTTAATTGTGCTAGTTTTTTTTTTGTGTTCACAAATGTGTAGAGGCATAATGTCTTACATTTCATTGGATAATTCAACGAATTTTAAGATTCACTCTGGGATTTGTTTTGGTTGTAAATACATTTATTGCAATTTATTAAAATATGAATTAGTTATGATTTCATCTACATCGTTATCTTCGTTTTATGATTTCATCCACATCGTTATCTTCGTTTTATGATTTCATCTACATCATTATCTTCGTTTTATCATTTCATCTACATCATTATCTTCGCTATCATCATTTTCATGTTCATCATCGTTGTTACTTGCATCACCACCACCATTGTTATCAACCATATCAATGTCACATTCAAACTCATTCTCGTTATCATTAAAAATATCGTCGTATAATCATTGGCGTTACTCAACTGTTAACCTGAGTGGGGTTCCTGGTTCGATCTCCGGTGAGGACCAATGAATATTTCATGTCATGGTTTTAAAAGTCCCCGCTATATCTCCCGTGGTTTCTCCAAATGCAATAGCACTTTCGGTGGGAGGAATGAAAGAAGGGCACCATAAAAAAAAAACCCCGTAACATTAGTGGTTTATTGGGTGTAATAGATCTCATCTCATCCTTACAAGGGCGTCACTCACAAATGCTAGCATAAGGGACGCCATCGACTGGCAGACTATAGTAAAGGTAGCACCTTTCTTGTGACAAATTAAAAAGATGTAAACAGTGACAATGTTAACTTGTATTAAGGGGCAATGAAGGGGCATACCATGGAAGGACGTAAACTGACCCCCCCTCCCTAATAATGCCCCTGCCAAATTACATTGAAATATTGTCATCATGGTCTATATTATCATGGACATTAGATCCATTATCATTGGTCATAATAAGTAATGGATTTTAAGTGTACAGTTAAAAAACAACAACAAAAGTTATAGCTCTTACGGCATTTGTGTGTGTGTGTGTGTTTGTGAGAGAGTGTGTTTGTGAGTGTGTATGTGTGTCTGAGTGTGTGTGAATGTGTGCGTGTGAGTGCATGTGAGTGTGTATGTGATTGTGTGTGTGTGTGTGTGTGAGTGTTTGTGTGTGAGAATGTGAGAGTGTTTATATGTGAATGTGTGTGCGAGTTGTTGTGGGTTTGTGAGTGTGTATGCGTGAGTGTGTATATGTGAGTGTGTGTGTGTGAGTGCCTGTGAGTGTGTGTGTGTGTGTGAATTTGTGTGTGTGTGTGGGTGTATGTGTGAATATTAGTGTTTGTGAGTGAGGGTGTGTGAGTGTGTTTGAGTGTGAATGTGAGTCTGTGTGTGTGTGAATATTCGTGCATGTTAGTGTGTGTGTGAGTGAGTGTGTGCGTGAGCTAGTGTGTGTGTGTGAGTGTGTATGTGAGTGTGTGTGAGTGTGTGTTTGTGTGAGTGTGTGTATGAGTGTATGGGGAGGAACACGTCTATGCAATGGATTACTTCAATCCAAAGTGCTATCCTTGAGGGCCCCGGTCGAACCCTTTAATCTTGTTATGGGGGCTACCAGGTTGGCAGTTACGACAATTTAGTTAATACATGTATAACCCCTTAAATAGTCTCTGAATGGGCTCAAGTTTCCGATATATCTCCCGTGGTGTCTCCATGGCCATTGCACTATCAGCTATGGTGGGGTGGGGATGAAAGAAGGGCACCATAAAAACCGTACAATAAGTGGATTAAGGGATCTAAGAGGTTTAATATCATCTCCACATATGCAGAGTTTATATGTGAAACTTTTAAAATAAATCACAATGCAGGTAGAAAATTAGTGTTTGTCTGTATATATGTATATATCAAATTGCTAAATTGTAACTGGTTTTCAAATAAAGATGCGTGCGCTTAACGTGTATCCAAAGGAATAATAATTAGCCGAGAATTTGCATTTCTTGTCAAATAAATATTTAAATAATTAATTGTTAATTTTATTTATAAAATTGATGACGTCGAGCGTTGTCATCCCTTTGATTCACTTCAACCCGTTAAAGTAAAAAGCTAATTACTCCCCCTGTTATATGGTTTGAAATGTACACAATGTCTAGATTTGTGTATCGTGTAAACTGTGCTTTACTGCTTAAAATAAAATAAAATAAAATAAAAATAAAAAATAAAAAAATTGTATAGCAGAAGTCAACTTTTAATATCATACATTTGCACTATTTCTACATAATGGTCTCAAAAATATTTACGAACACTTAAATTAAAACAGAAGATGGGGGCCTAAATGTAGCACTAAATGTCAGCCTAAATGTAGCACTAAACGTAGCACTAAATGTAGCACTAAATGTAGAACTTAATGTAGCACTAAATGTAGCACTAAATGTAGCACTAAATGTAGCACTAAATGACGGGATATAAAAAAAGAAAGTCACGCTGATAATGACAGGCGTTTCGTTGTCTGCTTAAAAAAAAAATCTACACCATGGGTGCAACCCCCATTCCCCCACCCATCCCCCCGCCCCAAGTTCAGCTGCTTTCATCTCGCACCGGTGCTCAAAGTTATTTGCACACCGGCTTCATGTCGGTGATTCCCTCGGCGCAGGTGTACGGAAGCTGCACCACCTTCAGGATGGACTCGCAGATGCTCTTCACAGGGTCGATGCAGGCGCTGAAAGGCAGCAGGAAGATGTACAGCCAGGCGATGAAGAAGGCCAGCGGCCATCCGATGATGATGAGCAGGACGAACCAGCAGAAGGACCAGATGATCCCGGGGCAGAGCTTGCCCCTGCCCGAGCCTTCCCCGGAGCCGTCGCCTGATCCCATTCGTGTCGGCCACGGGGGAGCAAAATTGTGACAGAGGAGTGGACGGTCGCTGGGTTGTCAATGTAGAAACTTTTTGGCCAATTAGCCGTTGCAGTGTCACAATAACCACAGTGTTTTTTTGGTTTGTGTTCTGTGTTCCACTGTGATAGAGGGGGGGAAAAACATTGTTTACTAAACTTCATTCTAAACAAGTTATTATATATTGTCAAGTGACTTATTTTTTAGTAGACAAAGATGACGGTTAATTGATTAAAGACCGCCGTGTTATCTTTGATTAGGAAGGCCTGGCTGGGGCAGATTAGTTGGAGGGAAGGGGGTCGCATATGGAGGCCTAATGAGCCCCGATTTTTTTTCACTGTATCACATTTAAATAAGAAATTGGATCGAACTTTTCTTCGGTGATAGTACCTTAGCAGGTCTATGGACTACTCTGAAGACAGATCATAAGATTATAAAATATGTATTTCTTAACTCTCAGCAAACATAGATTATAAAATATGTATTTCTTAACTTTCAGAAAACCGAGATTATAAAATATGTATTTCTTAGCTTTCAGAAAACATAGATTATAAAATATGTATTTCTTAACTTTCAGAAAACATGGATTATAAAATATGTATTTCTTAACTTTCAGAAAACATGGATTATAAAATATGTATTTCTTAACTTTCAGAAAACATGGATTATAAAATATGTATTTCTTAACTTTCAGAAAACATAGATTATAAAATATGTATTTCTTAACTTTCAGAAAACAGATTATAAAATATGTATTACTTAACTTTCAGAAAACATAGATTATAAAATATATATTTCTTAGCTTTCAGAAAACATAGATTATAAATTATGTATTTCTTAACTTTCAGAAAACAGATTATAAAATATGTATTTCTTAACTTTCAGAAAACATAGATTATAAAATATGTATTTCTTAACTTTCAGAAAACAGATTATAAAATATGTATTTCTTAACTTTCAGAAAACATAGATTATAAAATATATATTTCTTAGCTTTCAGAAAACATAGATTATAAAATATATATTTCTTAGCTTTCAGAAAACATAGATTATAAAATATATATTTCTTAACTTTCAGAAAACATGGATTATAAAATATGTATTTCTTAACTTTCAGAAAACATGGATTATAAAATATGTATTTCTTAACTTTCAGAAAACATGGATTATAAAATATGTATTTCTTAACTTTCAGAAAACCGAGATTATAAAATATATATTTCTTAGCTTTCAGAAAACATAGATTATAAAATATGTATTTCTTAACTTTCAGAAAACATAGATTATAAAATTTGTATTTCTTAACTTTCAGAAAACATTGTAATAAATGTGGTGTATTCTGTTTGAGAAAGACATTGTGGAAAAAACCAAAGCAACAAAACTGGTAAGAAGAAAGTTCTTACAAGAATTAGAAAACCAATGAAATTCATCAACTCACCTTTACTAAAGATTGTTCCGATGTTTATGTGACAGTCCAGCAGTCGAAATTCTGTTGGTATCGTTGATTTTTTTGTTTGTTTGTTACAGATTCCAGCCCGATAGTTTTCGCTAGATTAATCAGCCAAATGACCACTGTCGGCTTAAATGGCTTGAACATTTAAACATTTGAAAAATGAACTGTGCTGACTCTGTTTGAGTCAGTCTCTGTTTATGTCAGTGACTTATTTAGATGCCAGTATCAGCGTAGTGATAATTTGTGACCTCGTTGTCGTTTAACATGGTTGACGCTAACTGCACGGATAAACACTACCCCCTGAATAAACATACTCCCCATCCCTGAAACCTGATGATATTATGACATAATAGAGTGACATAACGATGCCGTGGGTCATTGACGACGGGGTGTGGGGGTGGGGGTGGAAGTGGGAGGAGGGGGTCAAAGCATATCAATATAGAAGTTTAAATAGCGATGATATCATATAGACTATTGTACCGTAACCCAATCCGTCCTCCCTCGACAACCACGAGTCCAGGCTGTATAGCAGACGATAACAGACGATAACATTCCACACATATATATCATTAGTCAACATGCACGGGACAGTATCATGTTATCAGCCACTATCATGAACACAATTTCAAGGCTAGTTGAACTAATAAACACCTCATTAATGTAATAAGTCATTTTCTCGTTCCTATACGCTTATACAGTAAGGATGATACATTTTTTTTGGCCTGTCCACTCAATAGTGTTGACCATCCAGTTAGTTCCCATACGGTCAAGTCCAGCTGTTCCCTGTGTGGCTGTGAGTTGCGCCCCCCGCGTTTATTAAAATCTCAAAATACTATCCTTGTCAGATGTAAACATGTTATTGAGTAAAACTGGAAGTTTGAATCTCGGTGAAATATAATTTGTTTTATTTCAAACTAGCTGTACCCTGCATAACATTTACATAGAGTTATATCCCCTTAGGCTTGATCGGTAGGCTAGGTTATTTTTTGGTTTCGGGAAGATCCGATTTTTTTCATGATTGTATTTTAAACTGGGGATACTGTTGTATTAATTCTTTATAGGGCTGTACAGGAATCCGATTCCGGTTCCTGTTAAGCCGGATTCCGGCAGTTTTAACAAATCCGGTTCCGATTCCTGTTCCGGTTAAAATGTGCCGGATTTATGCCGGATTTCTTTGTTGTTTGAAATTTGTAGGACATTTTTTTAGAGCAACATAATTTTGAAATATTTAGCACTATACAATTAAACTAAAACAATAACTTCCTTTGATTTTAAAACTACAATAACGTCGATCGCTTTTAGTTCTATATGTAAGTACAAATATATTAAAAAGGAAGATTTGAATCGTTTTTAGGCTAGTACAGGTGTCGGCAACCTGCGGCTCGCGAGCCGCATGCGGGTCTTTCGATGTCAAGTTGTGGCTCTTTCGATGTCAAAGTGCGCCTGATCAAATACCGTAATATTTAAACAACAAATTTAGTGGCTCTTTAAAAATTGAGAAAATTGTAAATTATAACTTTAGGCTCTTCCGTCTCAAAAGGTTGCCGACACTGGTCTAGTAATACGACACATTATCTTCCGCTACTTTTGATTCCCTGTTTTCTATAAACTATATTTAGCTATCAAAGTTTAACTTTTTTTAAAGAGCAGACAACGATCCATTTTTGAGTGTTTACAGTTTTAAAAAAGTTCAATAATTTATTTTTCTGCACATTTTTTAAATTTAGATAAATAACTTGAAATACATTTTTAATTAAACATTAAAGTGATATTGATTTAGATGTGAAATGCATTTTAATTTGCGTTTTTATGGGAAATAGTCAGATAATGGTTTAAATGAAAGTATGAATGAAATAACACGGTTCGGTGATGTCACTATGGAAAACTAAAGAAAAATAAGCTATCGGGTGGTGCCACAGTATATATATATATATATATATATATATATATATATATATATATATATATTGGAATTCATTTATTAATAAACATGTTTATTATACTTTCTTAGATATGTTATCCATTTTTTTGTTTGATTGTAATAAAAATCAAGTTAAATTAGGTACAGGTTTATTAAAATATTATTTTAAAAAAGAAGAACCTGTTATTTTGACAGTTTTATCTTTCTGAACTCAAGATTGGGGAAGGGGTTTTAGTCACAGTCTTCAAGATCTAAATGGTTAATACTGTTTTTTGCTATCTAGAGCTTATAAGCTAAATTTTCATTCTATTTTTCATTCTTATATCTTTTTTATGCTAAGGCGAGAAATTACTGCTTCGTTCGTTCGGAAGAGTTATTATTTAATTTGGTAAAATCCGGTTCCTGTTCCGATTCCGGCAGGATTCAAATATTAAATCCGATTCCGGTTCCGATCCTACAGGATCTAAAAATTTGAATCTGGTACAGCCCTAATTCTTTACTTTCGATTTAACGCAGAGCCCAAATCACTATTATTTTATTAGATAGTTTTTTTGTTATACTCTACTGCAGTGGTTCTCAAAAAGATGTGGATTAAGACAAATTTTAGAATGGGAGTGACCCAATTTTAATTAATAAATAAAGTCACATGAAACTGAACAATAACATATAATTTATCTGTAATTCTGTATGTATCTTATTAAGTTAATATTTTCTTATATCAAGACGGCTCAAAAAAAAAAAAAAAAGAATAATATCTAGATCTTGATATAAAATACCCAATAAGAACAGGCCTCGTGTGCAAAGTTGGTCAAATGTAATTCACGTACGACAGACAGAAACATTGACTCGAAAGAGAAATTAAATAATTGAAGTTAGACTTCGCGTACAAATAAAGCGGATTACTGTGTCGCGTGGCTTAATATCAATATATGGGCATCCTATCATATCATATCACATATATATATATATATATATGTAAGTGACTAAGAACAATTTTCAATATTTAATGAGATGCATGTGACCCGAACCAGACCCTTCTATACCTACGCAGAAATGGACTGATACATGCGAGAAGTTGGATCTAAGGGAGAGCCAAAAGACATGGAAATTACTGAAAGACTTGACCCAGGCTGGGGCGATTAGAACTGGCGCCCCGTTGCAAACGGACTCAGGCCTGACGGCTAGCGATAGCAAGAAGGCCGAAGTGCTTAACAAGCACTTTGCAGAGGTCAACAAGTCGAGTAAGAAGAGTACACTGTCCAAGGCACTGGATAAAGTCCGACGAGTCAAAGAGAAGGCTGAGTTTGGCACGGAAAATCGAGACACTTTCAGAGCCCCATTCTCTGCCAATGAATTGGCATACGCAGTCAGGAAGTGTCGCATGAGAAAGGCCCCAGGCAGTGACTTGATCAGTAATGAGATGATCACACACCTCGGGGCAGCGGGACAAGCAAAGCTTCTCCAGTTTGTCAATCGCACGTGGTTGACAGGAGAACTCCCTCAGAGGTGGAGGGAGGCTGTCATAGTGCCGGTACTTAAAAAAGGGAAAAAGACTGACCAAGCAGAAAGCTACCGCCCTATCTCCCTCACTTCATGTGTTGGGAAAGTAGCTGAACGCATGGTCAACCGAAGGTTGATGTGGTTCTTAGAGGAGAAAGGGCTCATTACCCCAAAGCAAGGAGGCTTTCGGCGGGGTAAGAGTGCGATGGACATGGTCACGCTCTTCGTCCAAGAAATAGCCGACGGCTTTCAGAAAGCTGAGTCAACGGCGGTAGTTTTCCTAGATCTCAGGCAGGCTTACGATCGAGTCTGGCGTCCAGGACTATTGTTGAAGCTACAGCGGTTGGGTGTCACCGCTGAGATGTACATTTGATCACGCAGTTTCCTCAGTAATCGTACTATCACGACACGCGTTGGGAGCAGCGTGTCGAGGAAACGGACCCTCGAACAGGGTCTTCCACAGGGCTCGGCCCTCAGCTGTACATTGTTCCTAGCTTTCATCAATGACCTGCCTGAGTTTCTGGGTTGTAAAAGCCTACTGTATGCCGACGATTTAGCGATCTGGAAGACCGGAAAGAGTGCCTCAGTCCTTGAGAGAGCACTCCAGAAGGACCTGACTACGGTCGGCTGTTATACTAGGATGTGGGGGCTAGAGATTAACGTCTCGAAGACCGTCTACTCGCTGTTTACCATGGGCACGAGTATCCTTAAGGAACCATTTAGACTGGAGGTAGAGGGTGAGGTTCTTGCTCTGGAACCTAAGCCCAAGTACCTGGGAATTACACTTGACAGAAAGCTTATTCTCTGCACACATCTTTCAGAGGTTGCCCGCTGCGCCTCTGATAGACTGAATATTGTCATGAAGCTGGCGAGCACGTCCTGGGGGGCTCGAGCAGATGTCCTGAGGTCACTGTACATGGGTGCAGTAAGGGCTCAGATAGATTATAGCCAGGTTGTGCAGGTCTATGGGTCTAAGTCCTCTTTAGAGGCCCTAGATGTTGTACAAAACCAGGCTCTCCGGCTGATCACAGGCACTTTTCGAACGGCACCCACAGCAGCGGTGAAAATCATGGCAAAAGTGCCACCTCTGGGTATCCGTAGAGAGCAGGCCGCTTTAACCGCGTATGAGCGGTTTAAGCGGCAGGAGGAGACCTCTCTCCTAAGGGAGATGGTCGATGGCTGGGTGGAAAGGAAGCGGCTCTCGATGCAGTCTTTTATGCACCACGCGGTAAGACTTGCCTCCGAGATCAAGCTGCCGACTGACCGCCTAATGCTAGAGACAGTCTCTAGGGTCCCTCCTGGCGAGGCTTTCTACATGCCCGAGGTACGCACGACCCTGGTCGAAACCAATGCTGGGAACGCAAAGGATCGCCGAACCATCACGGATGTGGCTATGGAGATGATTGGAACCTATTCAGGGAACGCTATACTGGCCTATACTGATGCCTCTGTATCCAGTAGAGACGGCCGGACAAGCGCCTCGTTTGGGGTCCACATCACTCTCCCACAAACTGGCTTTGTGAAAGACCATGCTGGCCTATGTGCTTACGAGGCAGAGATGACAGCCATTACTGAGGCAGTGGACCACATAGGAGAGCTAATCGGTGAGGGTACTTGGCCTGCTACAGACATTGTCATTCTCACTGACGCGCTCTCTGTTCTCCAAGCTGTAAAAGGAAAATGGCCGCTTCTGCTGGAAGCCATGCTGATGGCAATACAGGGTCTTGTGTCCCAACATCACGTGCATGTGACCCTTCAATGGGTTCCCGGGCATGCGGATGTGCCCGGAAATGAAAGGGCAGACGGCATTGCCAAGGCAATAGTCCAGTCGACAGATTCCCAAGTGCTGCCCGTGAGTGCAAGAAAGAGCTCATTCGAGGCAGCACGTTCCATGATCTGCCTCTTTGGACAATCGAAGTGGTTCTCGGGCTGGGCTCATGGGGTGAACGGAGTCAACGTCCGAAAGTTTCTAGAGCGACCGTCCAAAACTGACCCGTGGTGGAAGCTTAGGCGTGTCGAGC
Source organism: Bulinus truncatus (assembly GCA_021962125.1). NCBI lineage: Eukaryota > Metazoa > Mollusca > Gastropoda > Planorbidae > Bulinus > Bulinus truncatus. The sequence goes on from JAGDYQ010000251.1 coordinate 849,171, forward strand.
AGGCGCTAATTGCCCAGTTCCGTACTGGGCACTGTCCTATTGGCGCGTACTTTGGGAGGTTGAGGCCCAATGTCGACACCCTTTGCAGACACTGCAGGGAAGTGGAGGAAACCGTGGATCATTTGCTTTTCGAGTGCCCCGGACTGGCGGACCACAGGGTGGACCAGTCCAGAAGCTTGCTGGCCATCGGGCTCTATGGCAGTCTCCAGATGTTGAGAGACACACCAAGTCTGATCTTACGGGCTCTAAGAGACTAAGTCTCAGCCCGCAGATTACTGAGAGAGTTCAAAGAGAGAGAGAAACCTACACATGATACGAAGTTAAAATTTGTCTGCCGGTTTTTTAATTAAGGGGAAACTACTGGTAAAAGGATAACATTGATTCTATTTGTCTAATAGTCTCCCTTGACAAGCACAACATGTGACGTTCACTTAAAAAAAATATTTGACAAGTTGACAAATTTGATATTTGTAACAAAGATTTGTTATTTATTTTGTGTTTACTCTTCAAGCTGTTGAAAGATGAAGTGTTAACTTAATCTGCGATGGTATAAGTGTGAATATATCGAAAAAACGACATATTGGACCTTTTTGTGACACAAATTATCGTTTTTTAAAGCTATTGTGAGATTTTTGAGCTATCTTGAACATGTTGAGCTGATGTGGCATTCAAGAAAACCGTGACGTCATAGAAGTCTAGGCGACGTTTTACAGATAGCATAACAATTAGGGAAGTAACAATCAGTGTTGTAACAATCAGCTGTGTGACAATCAGCGGTGTAACAATCAGCAGTGTAACAATCCTTTGTAACAATCAGCAGTGAAATATCAGACGAGCTGGGAGACGTTAAAGAATAATGTGACAATTTACAATGTAACAAATACTTTCTGTGGCAACGTATACCGTGACAATTAATACTTTTGACAATTAATACTTTTGACAATTTACACTTTGCGACAATTTATACATTTTGACAATTAACACTTTTTGACAATTTATACTTTTAACAATTTATACTTTTGATAATTTACACTTTTGGACAATTTATACTTTTGACAATTTACACTTTTGGACAATTTATACTTTTGACAATTTATACTTTTGACAATTTATACTTTTGACAATTTATACTTTTGACAATTTATACTTTTGACATTTTATACTTTTGACAATTTATACTTTTGATGATTTATACTTTTGACAATTTATACTTTTGATAATTTACACTTTTGGACAATTTAGACTTTTGACAATTTATACTTTTGACAATTTATACTTTTGACAATTTATACTTTTGATAATATACACTTTTGGACAATTTATACTTTTGACAATTAATGCTCTGGTGTGCTGGTTTCTACCGTGAGTATTCATAATGTGACAATATGTTTCTATGACAGCTTATTCCGTGACAATAATTTAGAACCCTTTAAGTCTCAGAAGCCATCTATAAAATGTGACGTATGCATCATGAACACAACATTATTTATTTATATTTTTTATAACATCTTTTGACATTAAAAAAGATATGAAGCAAAAAAAAAATTAAGTCTCTTTATAAATATAAATTATTTATTTATAATTTAAAATAAGGCTAATTATAAAGCAATAGCTTTTAATATAACAGCTTCACTTTAGAATAACAGCTTCACATTAGAACATTCAACAGTCACATGACGTAGAACAGACATACAAGTTTGTATCAATTTTTGTTCTAATTCTTGTATTCGCTGAGAACAAAAAGAGTTATTTTTTGCTTGTTTTCAAAAAAAGAGTATATTTTGTGGTAGTTTTTTTTTTTAAATCACTAGGTTGGCCAGGTTTTTGAATTTATTTACTATGTTTGGCCAAATCTAATAAACAAAATAATTACAATAATTGAAAATTTACTTAATAATATATAGGTCATATAATTTTGTTTTTCTTTTACTCAAATTGTCACTCTTTGGATTGGTAACAAAAGAAAAAAAACTAAAAACAAAAAAAGTTGAGTTAAATGATTTGTTTCGTCGATAAATAATGAATTTCTTAATTTTTAATTTTCATTTTTTATTTTTAAATCTTGCTGCCTCGTATTCGTTTCAACAATACTGATATACACACAATTTTCAAGCATCTCTTTATGACAATAAATATAAATACATAATTTAATATGATTTAAAAATAAATAAATTGGGGTAAAAAAACTCTTGACAAATTATTTACACAAAGTAATTATAACATTAATATACATAAAAAATGTTTTTAAAAAAAATTATAATTCAGAATCGGTTGAATAGTTTTCTAATAAAGTTCAAGGACGGGTGTGTGGGTGTGGGGGGGTGTCTATCCACACAACGGCTTCATGGCGATCATGTTCTCCGCGCAGGTCAGAGGTAGCTGGACCAGCTTCAGGATGGCCTCGCATACACCTTTCAGGGGTTCGATGCACGCGGAGAATGGGATGAGGAACACGTATAGCCAGGCGATGAAGAAGGCGATGGGCCAGGCCAGGAACCAGAGGATCAGGAACCAGAGGATGGCCCACAGGATGCCCGGACACAGTCCACCTTGGCCTGACCCTTCACCTTGACCTTCTCCGAGTCCCATGATTATGCTGCAGCGGTCGTTTCTGAATTAGTGGTCAGTATTGTGGAAAGGGGAAGCAGGGCTGTATTTTGGAGCAACTGATGTATTCAATTCTGGATGGGAGTAAAAAAAAACAAAATACATAGAATAAAAACAGAGGAATAAATATTAACTTAAAACAATGGAGGTTAATTTGAAAACAAAATATAGGCACACTAAGCAATGAAATCATATAGGCACATTAGGCAGTGATATCATATAGGCACACTAGGAATTGATATCATATAGGCACATTAGGTAGTGAAACCTAGGACCGTCATTAAGGGTACTTTACATACGTTACAGTGTCGATACATCTCAACAAATTTTAAAAGATAGCATATTTATATTGCTAAAACACCTGAAAGTGTTGATTTAAAAAAAACAAAAAACAACACTTCTATAGACAGACAGACAGATAGATAGATAGATAGATAGATAGATAGATAGATAGATAGATAGATAGATAGATATTTGTGTGTGTATGTGTGTGTGTGTGTGTGTATTTTATCCTTCAGGTCATAGCTTGTAGTAATGACCTATAATGGCGTTTTTAAAACAAAAATTGAGACAGTTAATCAATTGTTTGTAATATACACGTGCCTGTTATGTTGTACAGAGAGGACAGAACCGTTGTGGAGTGAGTTATGAATGTCACCACGGCAGGTATACAGTATTGTGAACATAAATACACACGCATTAACATCAAACTTGAATATGCACGCAGGCCATGTGTGCACAGGTGGGAAATGTGCACATGTGGGAAACGTGCATATGTCCACTTCTCCTCACCAAACACATATACACACCCACACAAATGTACTCATACAAATCTGCGAACTTCACAAATGTAGCCATCTGCACAACAGTGTACACCTTCACAAACTTGTACACCTACAGACATGCACACCAACATACATGCACACCTACACACATGTACACCTACACACATGCACACCTACACACATTTACACTATACACTTGAACACCCATACAACATTTACACCTACACACATCCCACACCTACACACATTTACACCTACACACATCCCACACCTACACACATTTACACCTACACACATGCTCAACCATACAACATTTACACCTACACACATCCCACACCTACACACATGCACACCTACACACATGCACACCCATACAACATTTACACCTACACACATCCCACACCTACACACATGCACACCTACACACATCCCACACCTACACACATGCACACCTACACACATTTACACCTACACACATGCACACCTAGTGGATAGATTAATGTATAGATAGACAGATATTATGATAGATCAGCGGAATAGGATAACGGATAGATGCATATGGTCAAAGACAAGAAGATTAGAATTATTTGATGATTCACTATATACCTGAGTTGGAGGGAGGGGGAGGAGTGGGTGTGGGTATCTGTGTACAAACTACAAAATAGAACATTTAGATGGAGAAGTGCGATTAGTAGGACTTGCCCAGAAACATAAAGTGATGCATGAACCAAAACATGAACCCTTATCAATTTGCAACCATTACCTAGTAGAAAATGTAAACAATCCACAGGTATATATTAACCAAAGGTATATATAAATCACAAGGTATTTTCAGATAACATCACAGACATCACCCAGTAGAAATGTGATATCAAATAACCAAAGAGTTCAGCTGTTAAAAAAGTAGTAAAAAAACACTTCCTTTATTATGTACACAGTAAGAATTATGTATGCAGCACATGTGTTGATGATGTTGCATTTTGACTACATGATTGTTTGTGCAGCACATGTGTTGATGATGTTGCAGTTTGACTACATGAATGTTTGTGCAGCACATGTGTTGATGATGATGCAGTTTTATAACATGATTGTGTGTGCAGCATATGTGTTGATGATGTTGCAATTTGACTACATGATTGTTTGTGCAGCATATGTGTTGATAATGATGCAGTTTTATAACATGATTGTTTGTGCAGCATATGTGTTGATGATGATGCAGTTTTATAGCATGATTGTTTGTGCAGCATATGTGTTGATGATGATGCAGTTTTATAACATGATTGTTTGTGCAGCACATGTGTTGATGATGTTGCAGTTTGACTACATGATTGTTTGTGCAGCACATGTGTTAATGATGCTGCAGTTTCACTACATGAAATCACTCGTACATTCTAGCGTGTTCTACACATAATTCGAGTACACATAATGTGAAAATAACACACTTACCAAACCAATACATATGTAAAAAAAACTTTAAATACCTAGAATGAATCCATGTGCAGAAATACTTCAACTTTGTGTAGGCAAGTATGTTCTGTTTGATTTAGCTGGGTCTAAGAATGTTTTGCATGCCACAAGCCTGCTATTTTGTCTATTTTAATTTTTTTTTTCGTAGCCATTACATTGTGTACGTGTGTAACAGTCATGTGATGAATCTTCTGCCCCCCCCCCCACCGCCCCCCCCCACTCCTCTTCCCAACCTCATCTCGTGACCATATTTTGTTTCACGAGTGTTAACACCCTCGTTTAGATTCTGAATTTTTTTGTTTTAGAATTTGTGGATATTTCCGATATTTTATAAATAACTATTGAGGCATTTCATATAGGCAGGGTTGGTTATTGTATTAATAAAACAAGAACAATAGATTTTATTTATTTGTCTGTCTATATGACCATGTCATATATAAAATAAATGCATGTACATACATGTGGGACGGATGGCCGAGTGATGTAGATACTCGACTGTCGTCCTGACAGTCTTGAGTTCGATCCTCGGTGAGACTCGTGGAATTTTTCCAGGTGAAATTTGCTGCAAAGTCGTCCCACACAAGTCCACCCAGCTTTAAATGGGTACCTGACTTTAAGTTGGGGGAGTAAATGCGGCTGGGCGTTGTGCTAACCACACAATCCCTTCATATACCCAGGTTATAGAAACAGATGAATTCTACACTTCATCTGCCCCGATGGCCCACCAGGGCTAAAGGAACTTTACTTACTTACTTACTATGTACATACATACATACAAACAAACATACTGGCAGTACAGGTTTTTTTTTAGGTTTTCGATGCCTAGTGGAGAGGCTGTCATGGATTTGGTGGGGTGAGGTGGGGGGGGGGTGTACCTGTCAATCAATGTAGCATAAATATTTGCTTAGATGTGTGTGATGGGAGTGTGTTTATTTTGGCACTCGTCTAGTCGGCACATCCGTAGAAAAATAAAATTGCTAGATGTATGCATGGAAAAGATATGAATGAATGCAAATCAAGAAATACATTTCCAAAGCAATGAACCTCTCCGTCCCCCCCCCCCACACCCTTGAAGCCTTGATGTGTTTATGTTGGTTTTGTCGTGCCTTATCGATGGGCAAATTAATAGACTGTTCAGGGCCCCCACCGATGATAGGGCCCCTTGCTAGGACTTCCTTTTTGCCAGCAACAAGGAAGTGCAATCTTAACACTTGCCGTGTGATTGAAATGATTGAAATAGTTCGTGATTGTCAGAGAGGGGGCCCCAGTTTGCAAGCATTGGGCACTGCGAATGTTTTCACGTTAGGCACATATAAGTATCTTTGTCAAGTGCCTCAAATGTACGCTTTACTTGTTACCCTAAGTAAACCCATGTCTAGGATCCTCAAAAACACTTTAGACAAGAGCCCGGAAAGAAAAAAACGTAAGAACGACTCTTATACCTGGGTGGTTCGAAGTACAAAGAAGGCAAACGATTGCCAATAAAAAAATTCTACATAACTCATTTAAGGGGACCCTACTCCCAACCTGCCAGAAAATTTCACGTTTATTCTAAACAAAGAGATAAACGGAAGTTGGCTGTTTTAATTGGCAGGCAACAGATGGTCAAAGTCCTTGTCATTTTTAAACTCAAGTGCATCATTGTGTGTGTGGCTGTGTTCAATGAATGTCCAGCAATGAGTGGAATTAATTTTGACTAAACTGTAGGTCTCCTCCCTTTCATAATGCCAAGTCATACGACTAGGGAGCGACCGATATGCCTTTTTACTGATAGTCCGATACCGATATTTTCCCCCAGCATTTTTACCAATACCGATACCGATATTTTCTTTTTAGGGGCTGTCCATTATTTATGTCAACAAATTTTTGGCGATTTTTACCTCCCTCCCTCCCCCTTGTCAACAACTTGTCAAACTTCCAGAGACCCCCCCCCCCCATAAAATTACGTCAACATTTGATTACCCCCCCCCCCAAAAAAAAAAGGTGGCTTCCAAAATGTTTATGTGGCAAAATTAGTAGGAATATAGTTAGTTTAATTAAAATATACTGAATGTTAAGCGAGTGTGTAACACAGAACTACAAACGCTGCTTAATTTTCCTATTTATTAAGGAAATTAAAAAAAGTAACATTGTTGACGTCAACTTTTCTTGACCTCCCCCTTGTCAACAATTGTCAAAAATTTTCTGATCCCCCTCCCCTCTATTTTGTTGATGGACAGCCCCTTAAGCAACAACAATGTCAAACACGTGTTTTTCTCGTGCTGTATGACGTATGTCAACCCATGTTCACATATTTTGTAACACTTCGCCCACGCGTGTCTTGTTTACCCCCCCCCCCCAACTTCCCATCCCAAAAAAAAATACACACAGATGTTCACTAATTGTATCATTTAAGGTCATATATTAGAATTAAGAAATGCCAATCCTATTGTTTCAAGGTCATATCTCTGATGCAATTTTTGTAGACGTGACAATTTCTGTGTACGGGTTTATTTTTCCTTTTTTTTTAAATCTTGTCTGATCTGGTTATAGAATTGGGTTATTTACTGATTTTTTTTTTCTGCAACTCTGTTGTGAAAAAAAAACAATGTATCGGCAGCCAAAAAACAGCCGGTCCGATAGTTAACCCATTATAGTGCCAATATCGGTTCGACTATCGGTCGCTCCCTACAACAATCGGCCGATCCGATATTAACCGATAGTGCCAATATCGGCCCGATACCGATCCGATTATCGGTCCCTCCCTACATACGACCACTATGAATGACTCTTTCCCTAAAATATTTTTTACTTTTTTATTTATACCAAACACTGCGTTAACGTTTTTTTTTTTTATTGTGTTTAACATTCAGTAATTGTAACTTAATTATTTTAGTTTTGAGGTTATTTTTCGTGTTCAATATGGAACTATAGTTTGTTGTTGTCAATGAGAATTAAAGCTTCATTAGCACAGCTGCATTAAATGTTGTAAATGTCGTAACAATGACACACACTTAATCTTGCGAATGTTTTTAGTCTGAACTGGACGGTCTAAACTCTAACCGAATGAATTATAATAAAAAGTTTTAAAGCAAATAGGCGTCAAACGAGCCAATGAATAGAAGATTAGTTGGCTTAGTGGGGGTCCTGGTTTAAAATGTGGTAAGTTCTCTTTACACACACACACTTGCAAAAACTGTGTGACAGATGTGTCAAAACACGAGACTGTGTTGTGTAGGTGTGTGTGTGTGTTGACAAGATACACTCGGTGCACAGCATTAGCATAACGTCTCATCTGTTGACCCACTTCCTATCCAGGCAAGAGAGACGGGGGGGGACAGGAAAGGGGCGGGGGGGAAGCGATAAACAGGAGAGAGAGAGAGAGGAAGAGAGAGAGAGAGAGAAAGAAAGAAAGAAAACGGGTATCTGAGAAGTTATTTGTACATCAGGTGTACGAAGAGAACAATTTATTTTTCCTTCTGAACATTTACATCACGTATTTTAATTTTAGACCAGATCTTTGACAACGGGAGATCTAAATTCTAAACGATACACATTCAGTCTTACCCGGCGGTGCGGTACCATTATAGCAAAATAGCTATACAGACGTTTCTTCTTAATGAGTCATGAAAAAAAAAAATTAAAGTGGAACAAATTTACTGTGGGAGATGGTCATCAGATGGGTGGAGCATCTATATGAAATAATATCAATAGAATGGTGACGTCATTGATACGAATGACCAGGCCCGCATTTAGACTTGATAGGGCCCTTAGCTATTTGATATATGGGGCCCTTTATAGATCCACATATTATATGACAGTGCTAAATATTTGAGTATTTATGACGATCCCTCACTTGGACAACTATTTGGGACCCCCAAGAAAGTGAGGGAGGCCCCAGAGAGTGGGGGCCCAAAGATTTAGCTTGTTTTGCTTATACGTCACCCCAACACCATAAATGACAGGAGAAGGAGCAGAGCGGGCCAGGATAAAAAGAGTCTGGAGAGCTTGGCTTAGACCGTGTGTCGTATTTTTTGCCCATCACCTGGTGTAGATGGAGGTGTGAACAGCTGGGGTGCCTAACCCTATACCTAACAACAATCTCATGGAATAGAGAGATGGGTGGAGTCAAAATTACTAACGAGGAAGAATGTAGAAACTGTCGGTCCATTCCATACACATAAAGACATAGAGATAGGCGGATTACAAGTTGCACTGATAGACTAGATAGATATGTATAGGTGAAGCTAACAGGTTCGTGAGACCTAAGGAAATATGCTCCCCTCCTACTCCCCCCCCCCCAACATCGCGGACCCAATTTAAAGGCCAACAGATAGATGGACAGAGAGAGTGTTAGTGATTGATAGATTACAAGATAACCAAAGAGATTAATATATTTATGTATTGGTGATATTGATATAATTATTGATACACACATAGACTGACCGATAGATAGGTGCACATACTGACCGATAGATAAGTGCACAGACTGACCGATCGATAAGTGCACAGACTGACCGATAGATAAGTGCACAGACTGACCGATCGATAAGTGCACAGACTGACAGATAGATAAGTGCACAGACTGACAGATAGATAAGTGCACAGACTGGCCGATAGATAAGTGCACAGACTGACAGATAGATAAGTGCACAGACTGACAGATAGATAAGTGCACAGACTGGCCGATGGATAAGTGCACAGACTGACCGATAGATAAGTGCACAGACTGACAGATAGATAAGTGCACAGGCTGACAGAAAATTGTGAAGATTGACCTACGGAGAAGAGCACAGACTGACAGATATAAAAGTGCTTAGACTGACACATAAAAAGACTGACAGATTAATAGCATGACATATTTTGTCAATTCTCATGAGTATGCTGGTCAGTACTCACCAAGCCTTTTATCACTTGCACAACTAAAAACTATAGCAAATTTTACATTTGAAAACTGATCTCCAAGACAATGGGGGGCACGTTTTGATAAATGGACCAAGTCAGCATATGACTAGAAACCACGAGTCGAAACCAAAATTAATTTCACGCTTTATAATAATTGCTCTCGCAGTCCACTGGTTTATGAATTATAAAATAGGGATCTAAAAATAGCTGTCACGTTCGGCTAATCTAATTTTAAAACGTTTAGAACTTACTGCGCCACAGTAAAACATGCTGAGTGTCTGAAGTTTTTCTTCCTTTTTTTTTTAATGGTAGTTGTAAATTTCTAAAAACGATGCAATGACAAACATTAAAAAAGTAGGTCAAAGCGAAAGAGGGTGTGTAGGCTGAGATGGGGGTAGGGTGGGGTGGGGGAAAGGGGTGTGGGAGTGTGGTAAACTAGGTCATCGAGGTATTAAATGTACTTTATGGGGGAAAGAGAGTGGATATATTGACGTGCCTTTTATATAAATAATCCCCCCCCCCCCACACACAAAACAAACTACTCTATACTCATGAGGCGTTCTAATACACTTGCGATCAGCAGCTTTTGAGACATCTGTCTATTTGATATGCTCTGACACAAAAAAATCTTGTAAATATTGTCGGCATATATATATATATATATATATATATATATATATATATATATATATATATATATATATATATAACACAGCGTTTGTAAGTGTGTGTGCTATTGTTGCCATGAGTCAAATTTCAATCAGTTGAGGAACTCTCATCCACCACGAGCGGGGGGGGGGGGGGCGCGGGCAGGCGGGGCAACCTTTACACTTGAAAGTGTCTCGTAGCCCCCCCCCCTCCCCCCGGGGTCTTTTAATAGACTGCTATAAGAATGAAGAGGCTGTTTGTCACTTTGTGGCGGTAGGGGGGGGGGCTCCATTTGTCGGAGATTGTCAGTGTTATAGTTAATCGGAGCCGCCGTAACGACACCCTGAGCCAGCCCGCCCCCCCCCCCCACAGTGTAAGTGTGTAAGTGTGTTTTTGCATTGCTATACAATTGGTAACTTTTAACACAGGACGTGTGTCACTGTGTCGTTGGTGACTGTCGTAGCAAATCAAACAAACTGTGCAAGCCACCTATCAATGGCCCCAAACACCTAACAATGGCCCCAAAACCTATCAATGGCCCCAAACACCTATCAATGGACCCAAACACCTATCAATGGACCCAAATATCTATCAATGGCCCCAAACACCTAACAATTGCCCCAAACACCTAACAATTGCCCCAAACACCTATCAATGGCCCCAAACACCTAACAATGGCCCCAAACACCTAACGATGACCCCGAAACCTATCAATGGGCCCCAAACTCCTATCAATGGCCCCAAAACCTAACAATGACCCCAAAACCTATCAATGGGCCCCAAACACCTAACAATGACCCCGAAACCTATCAATGGGCCCCAAACTCCTATCAATGGCCCCAAACACCTAAAAATGACCCCAAAACCTATCAATGGGCCTCAAACACCTATCAATGGGCCCCAAACACCTATCAATGGCCCCAAACATCTATCAATGACTCAAACACCTATCAATGGCCCCAAACACTAGCAATGACCTTAAAATCTATCAATGGGCCCCAAACACCTAATAATGGCCTCAAACACCTATTTATGGCCCCAAACACCTATCAATGGGCCCCAAACACCTATCAATGGCCCCAAACGTCTATCAATGGGCCTCAAACATCTATCAATGGCCCCAAACACCTAACAATGACCCCAAAACCTATCAATGGGCCCCAAACACATATCAATGGCCTCAAACACCTATCAATGGCCCCAAACACCTATCAATGGCCCCAACATCTATCAATGGGCCTCAAACATCTATCAATGGCCTCAAACATCTTTCAATGGGCCCCAAACATCTATCAATGGCCACAAACACCTATCAATGGCCCCAAACACCTAACAATGACCCCAACATCTATCAATGGGCCTCAAACATCTATCAATGGCCTCAAACATCTTTCAATGGGCCCCAAACATCTATCAATGGCCCCAAACACCTATCAATGGCCCCAAACACTAACAATGACCCCAAAACCTATCAATGGCCCCAAAACCTATCAATGGGCCCCAAACACCTATCAATGACCTCAAACACCTATCAATGGCCCAAAAACCTATCAATGGGCCCCAAACACCTATCAATGGGCCCCAAACACCTATCAATGGCCTCCAACACCTATCAATGGCCCCAAACACCTATCAATGGGCCCCAAACATCTATCAATGGCCCCACCAAATCCCATATCAATGGCCCCAAACATCTATCAATGGGCCCCAAACATCTATCAATGGCCCCAAACATCTATCAATGGGCCCCAAACATCTATCAATGACTCCATGCCTTTAGGGATCCCGTCACTCCAAAAATTTAATCTTTATTTACTTATGAGGGGGGGGGGGAAGACGGCCCATGTAGTCATAGTTTGCCAAGGGCCCAAAAGTTTCTATCTGCGGCCCAGAAAACGAGTGGGGGTCATGAGTTAAGACAGGCAAGCTAGGCCTACTAGTTGAGACGGCTATAATGAGACATCGCGTGGAGGTTGAGTCATAAAACAGTTTATGCTGGATAACACAGTGTGTGTAAGTGTGTTTTTGCATTGCTATACAATTGGTAACTTTTAACACAGGACGTGTGTCACTGTGTCGTTGGTGACTGTCGTAGCAAATCAAACAAACTGTGCAAGCCACCGTTTTATTTTATGTTGGTTGCTGCCACAGATTCAGGCGACATGTTTACATACACCGTGTATAAAAAAAAAAACAAAGGGAAGTAAAAGCCGATAAGAAACCGACACAGGTTGCTTCCCCTTTAACAGAATAATCTTCCGCTTTCTTAACAACAGAAATACATTGACGATAAGACTTTCCTTTTTCAGAAAAATGTACCGCCATAAATCCAGTTGTTTATCAACTTAATAAACTGTGGAGCACTACCCCCCCCCCTCTTTTGATCAAATGTTTATCAACATTTGGTTACTCAGCGACAGGAACTGATCCATATATTTTATAATGATTTTATTTTCTTTATAAAAAAAAATCTCGAAAAAAAAATAGTCGCAGATAAAGTATGTTGGTTATGTACAGAGCCGTACAGAACCATGTTTAGTTGGGGGGAGGGGGGGGGGTAAAGGCGTCTTGGCGTTGTGGTGACCACACAATCCCTTAAAAATGGCGAGTTCAGTGAAACAGATGAAGTGTACACTTCACATGCCCCGATGAACCAGCTGTACCCTGCAAAACCTTTGCATAGAGTTATATCCCTTTAGGCTTGATCGGTTGTCTAGCTAGGTTATTTTTGGTTTCGGGCAGATCCGATTTTTTCATGAATGTATTTTAAACTGGGAATACTGTTGTATTAATTCTTTACTTTCGATTTAACGCAGAACCCAAATCGCTATTATATATATGTATATATTATTCTTTCTTCAAACAAATAGATTGCGAAAAAAAACCAATGCAGGTTTCATAATGGTTCATGATAAGTCAAAGCTAGAGAATCACTTCTTTATAAGTATTGGATCTATGTGATAATTTCACTCGTGACCTGTGGATTTGCATATTTGGCTGAGACAGTTTTAGACTGTCGGCTAGATCGCGCCTGTAAATAGAATAACTTAAACTAAAACGACATTAGTTTGAACTACATTCTCTGACATGTGAATATTACATACAATCCTATTCTATACATTGTATTCACACCCCCCCCCCTTTTTTTTTCTTCTTATCGTATCATGCAAATGAATTGATTTGAAAAAAGCTGTGAGATAGTTTAAAACCCTAAGCTTCGATCTGCCAGTCAATGAACGGAATGACAAAGGAAATCAATCAATAATGCAAAAAAAAAAAAATAATAATTCAAATCACGTGTTACATTTATCCACCAATGGTTTGCAGTCGGAGGTGCAATGACCTGCCAACGGATAAATACTTCCAGACCAACGTCCAGTGGCGTAGAGAGCTTATCTCGCGCCCGGGGCACAATACCTTTTTAGTGACCCCCCACCCGATTCAAAAACCATATACTATTATATGTAAAATATACCATTTGGCGCCCCTTTATGAGTAGAGCCCGGGGCATGATGACCCTCCATGCCCCTCCCGATCACTACGCCACTGCCAACTTCTACCAAATGGAAATAGTGAATTTTTTTGTTATTACATGATTGATAATATTTTGTCTTATACACAGAAACGTTGTTAGGATTTCTGCACGGTGCACAGATACTTTGGGCCCGCTAGGTAAAAAAAAAAGTACCTACCATAGCCCTCGTGTCAGTACAGGTATATATATATATATATATATATATATATATATATATATATATATATATATATATATATATATATAATAACTATTCGAAGAGTTTAGACGAGGGGTGGGCATTATTTTTAAGTCGCGGGCCACATTGGGTTCATAATTTTGACCGGGGGGGCGGGCCAAAGGCAGGTGGGCGGAGTGTTGACACGAACTTAAACAAAATAAACATTAACGTCATTAACATAAAAGGCTAGTGCTGGGCTTCACTCTCAGACAACTGCCCTCCCCCCCGAAGGTCACTGTGGCTTCATTTCACCAATTTCACAGCATTTTTTTTCCATTTAGCATAACAAAAAGTAAAGAACCGCCCAATTGTTTAAAAATATTGAACAGAAAAAAAAAATATTACAGTATTAAGAAAAGAAGAGCCATACTCTTGATGAGAGCCACACTAAGGTAGACGAAGAGCCACAATAAGGTAAACAAAGAGCCACACTAAGCTAAACGAAGAGCCACAATTGGGACTCTCGGAGCCGTATTTGGTCACCATAGTAAAGTACCACAAATTTTATTTACATTTGTTTCGTTATTTTTTAAGTATTGGTAATACAGTCGATTCCGCTTAATTTGGACACATCGGGACCGAGGCTTTTTGTCCCAATTAAGCGGCTGTCCCAATTAAACATACAAATTTACTATTAGTTTTTTTGGTTTGGTTTGAGATTTGTCCCAAATAAGCGGCTGTCCCAACTAAGCGGTGTCCCAATTAACAGGCCCGTAGCCAGGAATATTGGATTGGGGGGGGGGGGGCCGAAGACATTTTCGGGGAGGGGCGAAGAAATTTTTTTCGGGGGGGGGGTGCCGAAGAAATGATCGGGGCGGATCTAGACAACTTTGACGGGGGGGGGCAAAACTATTTTCATTGTTGAAATTTGGTCTTAGAACAAAAAATATTTCGATAATTTACTGATGTATTACCTAAACTTGCTATAACGGGGGGGGGGGTGGCAAGGGTCCCCCCGGCCCCTCCCCAAAATCCGCCCCTGGTGGGGGTAGAAGAAATGTTCGGGGGGATGCGAAAATGGAGGCGCGAAGCGCCGAAAGCTTGCGAACGGAGAGGAGGGGTTTGGGGAGGGGATCTCATTGAGTTCCCTCCCCAAGAAATTTTTTGCAGTTCCATATCTGGAATGGTGCATTTTAGTACCGATTAATTAGAAATATATAGAAATATAGATTAATTAGAAATATATAATTTTAACTACGTTTTAATAATGCATGGCATGTTGCAGTTTTGTTAAAAATAATTTAAATAGTAAAAGTTTTAATGATAAAAATCTATTGAGGCTGAGCAATTTCTGATTCCTGTTATAAATATATTGACCAATAGTTCTGCTACACAATTGTTACATAATAGATACTTGATTTATATTATTATACTGTTTGTTTAACGTACAACCCGGGAAGAACGACAAAGATGCGTGAATAAAGCTTAGCTATTTGTGTGATATTTCTTATAAAATATTGAAAACAAAAAACAGATCTATCAACAAAAACAGTCGCAATTATACAATTTAAAATAAAATTAATTCTGCAAAAAAGTAAATTTGCAAATTAAATAACATCACTGATAAATCACGGAGTTTGTACTTTATTATTATATTATACATATGTATAAAAATGAAGTCAGAAGCCAATGTTATTTTATTAACTTATTTAAGTTGCTAGCTGTCCTCAGAAGATATCAATATATAAAACTATTACAAGGTAGCGAACAGGCCCATCGACTAAAATTTCGGGCCCCTGGGCTGATATTAATATTTTAAAAAGTTGATTGGCCAGCTCAGTCCGGGTCCCTAAAACTCGCCGGGCCCCTGGGCATTGGTCCCCTGCCCCCCCCCCACCACTCGTCGGCACTTGTTGCGAACTTATATTATTATACGTTTCAAATTTGCAAACTTCGTGGTTTAGCCTTGCCCCCCCCCCCCGGCTATGTGTGGAGTGCCCCCCCCCACTTAAAAAAGATGAAAAAAATAATGAAAAAGTAAAGGTGCCCCCTTGCTGGGTATTGGTGCCTCCCTGCTTACTTTGACCTGGCTACGGGCCTGGGTTTAGCACTGAATTTACCTAAGAATGCTTCAGCATTCAGATTGTCTGTTAAATCTTTTTCAAATGCAAGCAGGAAAAGATTGCTTAGACGCTTTTGTAACATTTATCTACGATATGGGGTGAGCATTCGTGTGAGGGTTGAGAAACTGCTCTCACACGCGGCTGTTGAAGCACCAAATGTCAATGCTGCCCAAAATACCCAGAAGTGAACTTCAATAAGATTCAATCTTTTATGCCCAAAAATTAGTAGGCTATATATGTAAGTATATATAAATAGCCTGAATGATTGCCAAAATATAAACTTTTAAGTTTTTATTATTATTGATTTATTAAACAAAATGATAGATGTTTTATAGCCGTTATTATTAAAATTGTGTCAAAAAACTCAAATCATGCACGGGGGGGGCTAAGCCCCCCCCCTAGCCCCCTCTGGCTACGGGCCTGCCAATTAAGCGGAACCCACTGTAATCCTAATGTTATTGATTGATTGAGTTTAATTTGTCAAAGAGACGGCTATTATTGTAAGTAAAGATTATTCATCTCTGACTGCATTATTTGAACTCTATTACTTTAATCCTTTCTTTATCTCTCGCTCTTTCTCTCTCTCTCTCTCTCTCTCTCTCTCTCTCTCTGTACCCACCTTCTTTCACCAGATTACATTCCTACCGATAAGTCTTCGTTAACCTCCAGTAGTGACAAACTTTGTTTGTAGCTACTGTCGCCATGGTGATGATGTGGAATGCAGCAAAACGACTGTGTGCATTTGTTTCTCATTGTGTACGAGTTGATTTAGTGTGGGAGAGTCTTGTTGGATGTGTGTGAGTGTGTGTGTGAGATGTGTGTATGTGAGATGTGTGTGTGTGTGTGATATGTGTTTGTGAGATGTGTGTGTGTGTGTGAGATGTGTGTTTGTAAGATCTGTGTGTTATATGTGTGTGTGTGATGTGTGGCATGTGTGTTTGAGATGTGTGTGAGATTTGTGTGTGAGATGTGTATGAAAGATTTGTGTGTGAGTAACAGTGGTAGAAGTCGTGTCTACATTTGTACTCTGATCTACTGCTCTTGGACTTTACTTTGGGAGAAAATGCCAAAACTTTTAGGGACATTAACAGACTGAAGAGGCCCTATTAAAAAAAAAAGTATCTGCAGAGAAAAGTAGGGGGTGGAGTGTGGGGGTGGGGGAGGTTGGTGGTCACCTGTAATATAATCGGTTTGATGTCAGTGAGGTCTGTCATTTGACCTATGCATATAGTTTGAACTGAAAGTACTCTTAAAAAAAAACTCTTTATTGTAGTCGATTGAACAGAGTTTGACAAGCAAACACTATTGGAATTTTAAAAAAAAAGCAACATAAATGCTTCAATGGGAGACACTGAACTTTAAAAAGAGCCGCAAGGGGCTCTGGGAGCCATATTGGCTCCTTTTAAATTATGTCCAAAATAGTCCAAATAAATGATGGATAGGAAGAGATTTGAATAAAGCTCTTGCTCAAAAAACATACAGACAATATATTTTTGTCGTGTATCTGATTAGATAATTGTTTGTTAGTTTTTGAGAACACATTGAAACACGGCATTGGTTGTTTGCCACTTGAACACATTGAAACACGGCAATGGTTGTTTGTCACTTGAACACATTGAAACACGGCAATGGTTGTTTGCCACTGGAACACATTGAAACACGGCATTGGTTGTTTGCCACTTGAACACATTGAAACACGGCAACGTTTGTTTGCCACTTGAACACATTGAAACACGGCAATGGTTGTTTGCCACTGGAACACATTGAAACACGGCCATGGTTGTGTTTGCCACTGGAACATATTGTTACCGGAGAAACCCGTTTCATCAAACGAAATGCAAATTACAGATCAAAGGGTTTGATGCGGCTCTCAATGAATCATCTGTTGTTAGTTTTGTTTTTCTATCAAGTGTATCTTATTAAAGTTTTCCCATGCAGAATATATTTTTAGCAAATGTTTATAACGGAAGCTACCTGATTCTCCCGTGGTGCCTCCTAATCTATGTTTTTGATGTTAGTAAAAAAAAATAATACAAAATTTAGTGCGATTAATAAATATTTAGCTTCCCCGCTCCATATAATATTGATATACAAACATATAAACACACACCCACCCACACACACACACACACAATACGCCACAAGGGTGCCAAAATAAATGTAATGCAATTCTCCTCAAACACACGACTGTGTGCCAAAGAGGTACCAGGTGGTATGCTAAAAGGTACTTAAGCATATAACATCAATTAGCATCATTAACCCCTTCTGAACTTATGATTTATTTTTTCGGTTTTAAAATTGTATCTTGTAAGCAGGGGCGCAACCAGTATGTTGAAGTTGGTAGGGTCCAAAATATTAGGGAAGATGAAAATTGGTATGCCTGCCCCCAAATTTTGGTAGGGTCGAAAACCAGTGGCTTGATTTTTTGGTAGGGTCCGGACCCGCACGACCCGTACATCGGTTGCGCCCATGATTGTAAGCAATACTAGCCTGACGCCCGAGTGATGGGCATCCGGTTGTACCATGATACTGTACGGCCCTGCATACAGACACACACACGGACACATGAATGATACTACAATCGATGCAAAAATGATGGGAATAACAAACCGAGATTATATGATTTTACACCAAACATCAACCAAAACATCGGGTTTCATGTTTCTACTCGTTAACTTATGGCCGGATGGTTGAGCGGTGGAAATTGCAACGACTGGCCGTCCCAGGTTTGATCTACGGCTGAATTTCAGGTCATGTAATGTAGAGGGTTTCCTTCTCCCGTTTTGCCTCCGTGTCCACTGCACCATTGGATATGATGGGGGAAATGAACGAAGGGGAAGACAAAAAACCGCCCTATTCGTGGTTTACAGGATTTAATAGATGAATATCTCTTATATTCAGTGTCTTAACATCAACTTTATCTAAATTAATAAAAAAAAACTTTTTT
The DNA here is from genome assembly GCA_021962125.1 of Bulinus truncatus. Taxonomy (NCBI): domain Eukaryota; kingdom Metazoa; phylum Mollusca; class Gastropoda; family Planorbidae; genus Bulinus; species Bulinus truncatus. The sequence goes on from JAGDYQ010000251.1 coordinate 868,327, forward strand.
GGTAATTAACTTTTGACATTTTCAGAGCTTTTTTTTAGGTAGTACTCTCCCTTTAATCTGTATGAAATTATGACACATTTAATTTTGCCTCTTTAAAATGTTTACCTGACATGAACAAATGATTTGTACTTTGTGCTGAGTAATTCATCATTTGGTGTCGACAATATGAATAGCACTTCTAATTTATTAAAAAAAATTAAACAAAAAGATCTCAATTGATCTTTAAGTGGTGAATGAAAATCAATATAGGTAATTGATTTTATTCCAATGAACTAAAATAAACAGGGTTAATTAATCTAATGTATCAATACAAAATATTTACTTTGATTTCAGAATGGACTCTTATATTTCACATTGATACATTCACGTTGATACATACCATGTATGAATGCACGGTGAAAATGATATTAAAGAAGAAATAATTTGATGAAATTCTAATTATAAAAAATGTAAATATATTATTATTATTTAGTGATCAATAATTAATAAATCATGTTATCGATTCCGTTAGTATTCAATATTTATAACTAACGGTATTGAGAAAAAATTGAAAAGTTGATTGCATTATGATCCAATGAATTGGAATAATTTATTGGAAATTAGGTAATTTCTTCGATTTCCGGGCCAATATCGATCAGTTACTAGTTAATATACAAATCAATTGAATATATATTTTTTTTTATTTAGGTAGATTATTATTTTTTACATCAAACAGTTTGTACAAGTCTTAATCGTCTCTCCCTTCCCCTACCCCCATTAGTATCCAGGATATATCACAACATAAGAACACGTTTTGTCCAGTTCTAAGGCTAAATTAACACACCACAACTTGACCACGGCCATTGGCTACTGCTAGAACGTCCAGTGCCACTGAGAAACTCAGGCCGCTGTGTTTATAAATACCCAAGTCCCTCGTCCCATGTCCGGTATTTGGGCTGCACACGCCCCCCACCCCCAGGTTCCAATAGCGGCTTTGTACACTGTACACAGGCACGCCGAGAAGGGGGGCGGGCAGGGGGGTCATTGCCAGGGGGCCCGCATCTGTAAGGGGGCCCGGCCGCACCGACCATGTCAATTTTGTCACGACTTATTGTTTATTAAGGGGCCCGCAATGATGTCCTGCTCTGGGGCCCGTGTTGGCTCTCGGCGCCACTGACTGTACATACATACATACACACACAACATAAAGTAAAGTAACTGTTAGCGAATATATATATATATATTTTTTTTTTCTACAGTATTTTATTCATGAAGAAAGTCCTCGCTCTCCCGTGGTGCCTCCATGGCCATCGCACTATCGGGCTATGGTGGGGGAATGAAAGAAGAGCACCATAAAAACCGTCCCATTTGTGGTTTATAGGATCTAAGAGATCTCATCTCATCCTTACAGGGACTTCACACACGGGTGAGCATTAAACAGAAGAGTATCTAACGACTAAGCAGACCTAGAGTCGTCAAAGGGCCCTGTATACGCAAAAAGGACTTCAAAGCTTTTTATTTAATAATTGAGAGTCCCTTCATTTTCCTTGGGCGCCTCAACGACCTTAGTCCGCGTGAATATGCCGTCAACAAATGGCGTACATTGAGTTGGGGGAGGGGGGGTCCAAATTCGAAATTCCTCCCGGGCCACATTTTGAGGGGGTAGTGCCCCAAAAAATTGTTTACATTAAATATCAAGTACATTATTTCACTTCATGGTGTCTAATGTCAAAATGCAGGGGCCTCCAAAGGGGCCAAGCCCCCCACCAGGGCCCCCAAATCCCTAGGTTCGGCACTGACCGTCAATAGTACGTAATCTAAAGAATGCTATGGTATAACTTAGTTTATAATGAACATTAAAAATGACAATTTTCTGGGTAGAACAATAAATCACTATTGGTAAGAACAACAAATAAAAAAAAGAAGGAAAAGCAGGCTGTATATATTATACTGGCAGTAGCAGACGACAGAATGCAGATTATTGTAAAGAAATTTGGTTAACAAAAATATATGGCCGAGCTATCTCGTGACGTGTCCATAGAAAGTATTGAATGTTTAGTGAGTGTGTGAATGAAGTATCGCTTTAACCGAGTTATAGAATATAAAAGAATATTCATTATATAAACTTTATATTGAAATGTATGTTATCATTCGTATTAAGCAGTTTAACTCGTTTCAACGGGATAGACAGAACATGTCAATCAGGGTTTATAGTAGGTCATGTTGACAGACCACACAAACAGCACACACACACACACATACACACACGCGCGCACCGCTGTAGTGACGTCAAGTATTCAACGTCTCACGGCAACATCAAAAATACTGGCCACATTTAATAAATAATAAAAAAAAGAACGCCAAATTGATTTCTCCCACCCGATATTGTGTCTTGTTTTTTGGTCGCAGCGATACAATAGCAACAACCCTGAAACCAACCTGGCAAGTTCTGATACTGGTCTCGATTTTCAACTCCAACACCGTTCAGGACAGAAAATGAAATAATATAATGAACAACAAAGAATGAGACCTCTTTATACTTGTAAGACGCATTTGTTGTCTGTCTGTCTGTCTGTCTGTCTGTCTGTCTGTCTGTCTGTTCCCTTATAACTCAAGATCCAGACAAACAAATAACGTGAACTTTGTTACATATACACATAATTACATGGGGAAGGTTATAGGACAGGTTTCGTTTCATCTCGATGGGTAGTTTAATTGTAATTAATTTTTTTTTATTTTAGTATTTTACTATATTAAAGTAATCTCGACGGCGCCATAAATAAAATTCCTGTGACGTCATTTCCCTGTGATCGAATAGAACTTGCGCGCTGGTGCTGTATTGTGCCTTTGTGATGCGAAGAATTGTTGATGTTTTTTCATGCTCTCTGATTTGTACAGTTTGAGGAAGGTAAAGGAATGAAGAAGGATTTTAGAAGAAGTGTGAAGCCATAATAATAAGTATATATAAGGTTGTAAAGTCACACAAATACACACCCACACACACACACACACAAACACACACACACACACACACACATATATATATATATACTTATAAGACGCATTTATTGTCTGTCTGTCTGTCTGTCTGTTCCCTTATAACTCAAGATCCAGACAAACAAATAACGTGAAATTTGTTACACATACACATAATTACATGGGGAAGGTTATAGGACAGGTTTCGTTTCATATCGATGGGTAGTTTAATTGTAATTAATTTTTTTTTATTTTAGTATTTTACTATATTAAAGTAATCTCGACGGCGCCATAAATAAAATTCCTCTGTGACGTCATTTCCCAATGATTGAATAGAACTTGCGCGCTGGTGCTGTATTGTGCCTTTGTGATGCAAAGAATTGTTGATGTTTTTTCATGCTCTCTGATGTGGAAGGTAAAGGAATGAAGAAGGATTTTAGAAGAAGTGTGAAACCATAATAATAAGTATATATATATATAGAGAGAGAGAGGGGGGGGAGGGAGAGGAAAGGAGGGTAGGAGGGAGGGGGAGAGAGGAGGGAGGGGGGTGGAGAGGGGGAGAAAAGGAGGGGGAGAGAGGGAGATGGGAGAGGGAGTAGGGGGAGAGGGAGCAGGGGGAGAGGGAGAGGGAGCAGGGGGAGAGGCAGAGAGAAAGGAAGGGAGGGAGAGAGAGGGGGAGGGAGGGAGAGAGGGAGGGAGAGAGATAAAAAGTAAGGGGGGCAGGGAGGGAGAGAGAGGGAATGAGGGAGGGAGGAAGGGGGAGAGAGGGGGGGAGAGAGAGGTGGAAAGGGGAGGGAGGGAGAAAGGAGGGGGAGAGGGGTTAGGGAGGGAGAGAGAGGGGAGGGAAGAAGAGAGGGAGAGGATGGGAGAAATGGGAGGAAGAGATAAAGAGAAAGAGGGGGCAGGGAGGGAGAGAGAGGGAAGGAGACGGAGGATGGACGGGGGGAGAGAGGGAGAGGGGAGAGAGGGAGATGGGAGAGGGACGGAGAGAGATTTGAGAGAGGGAGGGAGGGAGAAAGGGAGGGAGGGGGAGGGAGGGAGAAAGAGAGAGAGGAAGGGAGAGAGGGGGTAGGGAGAAAACAGAAGGTAAACAGAAAACCTTATTTTAAACCCGGGCAAAGCCGGGTACTTGCAACTAGTATATATATATACAGTGGATTCCGCTTAATTGGGACACCGCTTAATTGGGACAAATCTCAAAGAAACCAAACCAAGAAGGCAATAGTAAATTTGTATGTTTAATTGGAGACTTAGGCTAGCAGCACACGACTCACGCCTAGAGGTGTAACAGAAATAAGCTCTTTGCACATATGATGTAGGTTGAGGTTGTATGAACACAAAGTATATCAACACTTTTCATTCAACTCATATCTGAATAATCAACAGAAGGCTTCTGGCTGACAACAACAACAACGACGACAGACAACAACGGCATTCAACAATGACAGACAACAACGACAGACAACGACAGATAACAACGACAGACAACAACGACAGACAACGAAAGAAATTTAAAATAAACGTAATAGCTGTCTTGCTGAGCACACAAATTATGCAGATATGCTTTATATGAGGTGCTGCTGTTGTCGATGTAACCCTAGCTAAGGATAATCTGCTTATGGTTAAGGGAAAATATGACTGAAGGTAATTGGTTTCGCATGGGGTTTGAACCCTTGCCCTGCACGAATGGGATCGGACTCACTATCTTGATGACCACTAAGATGACATTCTGCGTTAGACCCGATTGTGTTTTTTTTTTGGATTTATACCTGAGAACACTGTATCAATAGCTCACTTTGCGTTATCGTGATACACATGACAATATCATGACCCACTTAAATGAATAATTCCAGCTGACGTTAGACTTGACATGTGACCAGGAAGCTCTTCAATTGAGCCAGACAGATAAACAAACCAACACAGACACAAGTTTAAATAAACACAGATAAACCTATAAATAGTTAAATAAACAATGTTCTTAGAAACCTCATTCCTGAGACGACAGTATGAATATGACGAATCAAACAACCAAGCTATGATTTAAAAAAAAAAACCCAACAACTCTTTAGCCAGGAAGGAAATATAAGTTGATAACGTGTGCTCAAGTGCTAAGAAATATTTGCTGGTTTATGGCTTTTAGTGATATGATTTACAGACAGCAAACACCTATATATATATATATATATATATATATATATATATATATGTATATCAAATAAAGTTATATAAGGATAATAAAATAAAAGTGACAGTTTTATATAAATTTTAAAAATAGTTTTCGGCCAAAAATGAAAAAGGTTTTAAAGGGAATTTTTTTTTCGGAATGCTGTGTTTGCAAAGAAAGGTAAATAACAATGTGGGAAGTGTTCCCATGGCAACGACATATTTAGTCAGCAGGAAGTTAACAATGTTTCATGATACACAATTAGTAGACTTTGGCTGACTGGGAAAAGTAATATATAGTAAATAGACATTGCAGATATTGAGCATGATTGATAGATAGATAGATAGATTGATAGATAGATAGATAGATAGATAGATAGATAGATAGATAGATAGATAGATAGATAGATAGATAGATAGATAGATAGATAATATTTGATGGTTATAGAATTAAATTGCTTGTTAGCTAGATAGAATGGACAGACAGACAGACAGGCAGTTAAATAGATAGACAGAAGATAAATAGATAGATAGAAAGACGATTCAGCAAAGCATAAGAATGATTGACAATATTATAAAACTGTTAACGTAACTATAATGAAACATGCATCCAGAGGCGTAAGTGAGGGGTGGGCAAGTTTGGGGGGGGGGCATCATGCCCCGGGCGCTACTCACAAAGAAACGCCAAATGGTATATGTAACATGTAATAATATATGATTTTCGAATGGGGGGCGCTAAAAAGGTATTGTGCCAAGGGCGCGAGTTAAGCTCGCTATGGTACTGCATGCAGTATTTCTTTAGACAAGTAATAGTATAAAAAATTACTGTAAACGAATAGTGTAAACAAATAGTGAAACAGTATTACATTTTCTTTGCTGAGTGCCAAACTATTAGTACAAATAAAAATCATAAACAAAAACAAAATTCTTTGCACTTCAAAATTGTTATGGCCCGATTAAACCCGTTGAAAGACCGACTCATAATTTAGTAACACATTCTTCGAAAATAAATTAAGAAGTAAAAAAATAATAACAGAACATGATGCATGGGCATGTGTGTCGTCCAGTATCGGTCAAGCAACTCACTCGTGAATGGCGTCACGTGTAACGTCACTTTATACTGTCCTCCGATAATCGTCCAAGCGGTGCAAATGAAATACGATCCTATCCTTAAACATCTAGTGGACAGATCACTCGACTGACTGCACCACCTACCAACAGGTTCAGATAACTTCTTTTCAAACAAACACAACAGGAATAAATGTATTCACACATTTTACCTCCCCTATCCACACCACCCCTTCCCCCGACCCAACCTTCCCAACCGCATCATTCAAAAGAACATTCCTCTTCTCCCCCTCCCCCGTCTCCCTCTCACACTACACAACCACCCTCCTCCCCCATCACCTCCTCCACCCCCCATACTCTATGTATCCACCCCAACGTCTCTCAGCAGGCCAGCTTCCTTGCAGGTAGTGTCCGATAAAACAAGATGTGCTAAAAATAGAAAACCAACCAGCCTGCGACGCTGGTTTTAATGGGATTAGCAGTGCTGCCATATTGCACTACTGTTTTCGTTAAATTGCTACTTTAAAAAAAAAACCATGCGCTACGAAAAAAATCGTTACGAAGTAGCGCAAAAATTATATATATATATATATATATATATATATATATATATATATATATATATATATATATATGTATATATATATGTATATATTTACAAATTAAAAAGACCATATAATAATAATATATGTGCGATACTTTGTGCTACAATTCTTTTAGGGTTAGCGCTACTTCTTTGGCTCAGAATACTTTAGCAGCGTTGGGATCTAGCACTGAGAAATCTGATCGTTCTAGACACAAAGATACACAACAAAAAATAACATTTCACAAAGATACACAACAAAAAATAACATTTCACAAAGATACACAACAAAAAATAACATTTCACAAAGATACACAACAAATAATAACATTTCACAAAAAGCGACACGAAACAAATGTTTATTCTAAACAGCAAATAAAAAAGATAAAAAAACAATCAAAAAGCTTCTTGTACTCTGTTTGCCAGGATTAAATATGGTAGAACTGTTAACATGGTCTGACTTCACACAGGGCCATCTAACAGCAATTACGACCCCCAAATGCGATAGCCACTTAAAGAATAAATTATAACTGTTCAATTAGCTTTTAGATGTTAGCCGCCCCGCCCCCTCCCCATCACCACCACAGTGCCGAGCCTAGGTATTTGGGTGCCCGAAGGGCTTGGACTCTTTGGGGGCCCCTGCATTTTGACATTCGACACCACGATATGAGATAATGTACCTAATATTAAATGAGTTAAAATATTTTGGGAGCCCTCCTCAAGCTGGGGCCCAGGGGGACTTTTGAATTTGGACCCCCCCTCCTCCCCCAACCCTACGTACGCCTCTGCACCACCACCACCATCCCTCTCTCCTAGTACGTGCCCATTCTGTAAGACGACAACCCCTTTTTAAGTTCTTTGTTCGTACATCCAGTGCTATTCACAGAGCCTTTCTCCCTTCTGGGCCATGCACATTACGGTTAATAATATATAATGAAGTATATAGGTTGTTATAATTTTATATCATTCGATTTTTTTTTACATGAACGTCTACCGGCGAACATTGTTGGGAGGAAGGGGTTGGGGGGAGGGGGTTGTTGCCTAAGTTGCCTTATTCCAGATAAAAGTTTTGCATAAAATAAATTTAAAAAAAAATCAAGCTTTAAGTTTTTAGTCGAATCTAACTAACTACGTGCACAGGAATGTACATTTATTTACCTGTACAATGGACTCCTCTCTATATCTGTATCCACGAAAAGCAAAAATCAGTTTGAAAAAGAGTTTCTATGTGTGACCTAGTATCAAAAGCGACACACTCCCCCTCCCTCCCCCTCCCCCCACCCCATTCTCAGTTTCCGTTATTATCGCTATGACGTGTCGGTGCACACAAGCTGACGATTCTGTCACGCTGTTGCTGTTTCCACGCCCAGCAATTCACGACGGGGGGTGGGAGGTGGGGTCGTGTATGGAGCCAATCACGCATCAACGGTTCTCAAAATATAAAACCATAAAAAAGGATGACAAGTTCTAAAATCATCGCATATATATATATATATATTTATAATCGTGTAGAATTATTTAAATTGCTGGCGACCATCTTCAAAGTTGCAGGTTTACTTCCCCTGAAAAATAACATCAGATACATTCACATTTCCCAATCCCTGGTACCATCTAATTGATGCGGTCTTTTTGTACTGAAATGGGGCCCTAAGGTAATTGGGAACTTAGGCAGATCGTCCGTCGAAACGAATAAGGCGACCTCCATAAGTTGTATTTAAATGAAAGAACAACACCTATTATACACTACAGTTTACTATGTTATCTATACAAGAATCGTTTGCTAGCATGTTTGCAAGACCAAACAGTGCCCTAATGGTACATGTCAGACTAAACAGTGCCCTAATGGTACATGCCAGACCAAACAGTGCCCTAATGGTACATGTCAGACCAAACAGTGCCCTAATGGTACATGTCAGACCAAACAGTGCCCTAATGGTACATGTTAGACCAAACAGTGCCCTAATGAGACATGTCAGACCAAACAATGCCCTAATGGGACCTGTCAGACCAAACAGTGCCCTAATGCTACATGTCAGACCAAACAGTGCCCTAATGGTACATGTTAGACCAAACAGTGCCCTAATGGGACATGTCAGACCAAACAGTGCCCTAACGGGACTTGTCAGACCAAACAGTGCCCTAATGCTACATGTCAGACCAAACAGTGCCCTAATGGGACATGTTAGACCAAACAGTGCCCTAATGGTACATGTCAGACCAAACAGTACCCTAATGGTACATGTCAGACCAAACAGTGCCCTAATGGTACATGTTAGACCAAACAGTGCCCTAATGGGACATGTCAGACCAAACAGTGCCCTAATGGGACCTGTCAGACCAAACAGTGCCCTAATGCTACATGTCAGACCAAACAGTGCCCTAATGGGACATGTTAGATCAAACAGTGCCCTAATGGGACCTGTCAGACCAAACAGTGCCCTAATGCTACATGTCAGACCAAACAGTGCCCTAATGGTACATGTTAGACCAAACAGTGCCCTAATGGAACATGTCAGACCAAACAGTGTCCTAATGGTACATGTCAGACCAAACAGTGTCCTAATGGGACCTGTCAGACCAAACAGTGCACTAAACAAGCTATTCGTGAAGATCTCTATCTATTTCAATAGATTGGAAAGGGGGGGGGGCAGATGGTCGAGAGATTAAGCGCTTGACTGTCGACCTGAGAATCCCGGGTTCGATCTCAAGGGGAACTTTTTTTCAGGTTATGAAAAAGGTTACTTCCATGCCTCCTGTAATGTCTCTACGGCTATCTAAAAGATTTCATCTCATCCTTACGGTTACGTGCCGGATTTTTTTTTTTAAATTTCGGCTCCAATCGGATCAGGGTTTTTTTTTTGTTTTGATATTTCTTGAATGTATTTACTTTGCCTATATGCCTACGGACTTTTCAAGGGCCTACGAAAGCCCAGAACATAAAGTGAAAACAGGTGCATTCTTGAAAAATATTAAAAAAATGAAATCGGGGGGAAGGGCCCACGACTTTGAAAGTGCCTAGGGCCTACGATGACCTTAAAACGGCCCTGTATTTAAGTACCTCATTAAAGCAGTGTATTGTATAATATATGGAGAACTTGAAAAAAAAATGAGGTCATCACCAGCCTCAGACGTTGCTACCCTCGATGTAAGCAAATTAAAACAACAAACAATAAAAAAAAATTACTAAAATGAGCAAAAATGTTTGTTATCTCCCCTGCCACTCCCTCTTTCCCCCTCCCTCCCCGCCCGCCCCGCACCCCTCCATCCACCTCATTGGGTAACTGTTATTCGCCGCAGTTATCGGACATAGCAATGTTTATTACGCGAGACAGCTGTTGCTGTTCAACAGCTGGCTTACACTCTTCAAACTCTTTTAAGTTTATTTTTTGTTTTTCATCTAATTTACTGCAACATAAGCAAATATGTGATAACGAGTTAAAGACTATTTCTTTCCCATTTCATGCGAATTTCTCACTGGAGGAGAACCGACTTCATCGTAAGCTACCAGGTATAGATTTCACCAATGGTGACATTATTCTTCCTGGGCCCCCCCCCCCCCCCCCCCCCCCCCCCCCCCCCAAAAAAAAAAAAACATGAAGAAGCGGATTAAGGTCGTTAGAAGTGGGGTCCCGTTGATTTCAGCTGTGTGCCATAAAAATGACTTAGCGAGGGGTGGGGGGGGGGGCAGATTTTCGTGAGGTGTAAATAGCTCGCCTCGATCTGATGGTCCCGGGTTCGATCTCCGTGTGAGAAACACTGGCATTTTTTTTTTTTTTTCAGGTCGTGGTAAAAATCCCCCCTCCCCTCTCTGTATCTCCCGTGGTGCCTCCATAGTCATTGCACTGTCGGCAATGGCGGGGGGGGGAGTCTATATATATATATACATGTATATTCATTATGCATGTAAGTGTGCGGCTTTGGTAAAAACTAAGTTTATGTTTTCAGACAATTGAACTTAATTGGTTATTGGACGGGTAAGCAGAGAGAGAGAGAGAGAGAGAGAGAGAGAGAGAGAGAGAGAGAGAGAGAGAGAGAGAGAGCGAGAGAGAGAGAGAAAGAGAGAGACAGACACACAAACAGACGGACAGATAGACAGAACTAGTCAAGTTTAAGAGGGATGTTAGACATTAAACAAAATGGTCATGACAGAATTCAGGAACATGTGTCGATGTGGGGAGGTTCGGGAGAACAGAGGGTTAGCGCCCGGTTACCATTAAACAAAGTTTACGAACCAGTTGTCAAAGTTTAGAAATTTTAGGTTATTGTTTCTAAATAGTGTAAACTTGTCTTTTGTTTTGTTTATCTCAGAGACGTATTCAAGGACGAGTAGTTTTACACTAAATATATATAGATAGATATATAGATAGACAAATATATAGATATATAGAAAGACAGACATGCAGAAAGTTAGATAGTTAGATAGATAGATAGATAGATAGACCGACAGATAGATAGATAGATAGATAGATAGATAGATAGATAGATAGATAGATAGATAGATAGATAGATAGATAGATAGATAGATAGATAGATAGATAGATAGATAGATAGCCACATTTTAAAGGTACTCATAAATTCTTCTCTGCCCGGGGCCTTGACAAACCTAAATCTGACAATGTGTTCCATATTCAATAAAGTTAGCATCGATGCTTACATTTGAATAAATTTAACTGTTTTGTAAATGTTGCAATAAAATTTGGTAGAGATTGTAGGGGGGGGGGTCAAACAATTGAGTGTAGGCCAAATTAAAATAAAGTCGATCGATGTTTCGACCAGTTCAATAGATGCATTGATATCGATTATGTACTGTCAAGTCAATTGCTGGTTTGAAACTGAGAAACACGTGACTAGTCTGTACAAATAGAGCATTAATGTCAGTAATTATTTAACACCACTTTCATGTATATACCGGAGGGAGGAGGGGGGGAGAGAAAGAGTGAGACAGAACCATTTCTAAGAGGTAAGAACCCCTGTGTGTGTCTTGGGACCCAAAGTAACTCATTTATTTCAGACTAGCTGTACCCTGCAAAACATTTGCATAGAGTTATATTCCCTTAGCTTTGATCAGCAGGATAGGTTATTACTGGTTTCGGGCAGATCCGATTTTTTCATGATTTTTTTTACTATTGTTTACGTTTTGACAATTTTAAACTGGAATACTGTTGTATTAATTTTTTTTTACTTTCGATTTAACGCAGAACCCACACCACTATTATTAATATAGATGTTTTACCTCGTTTTTTTTTTTTTATAAATAAGACTGACAAGTATGTAGGCCTTCATATGTAGATCGTCTGTCTAGAACAGGGGTGGGCAAAACTTTTTGAGTTGCGGGCCACATTGGGCTCTTAAATTTAAACGGCGGGCCTGATCAAGAGCAGATGGATGAAATGTTGAAGACATAAATTAAAAGACTAGTTCTGTGTTTCACTTTGAAACGAATTGCGGGCCGGATTAAAAAAAATTCAGGCGGGTCTGATTTGGTCCGCGCGCCGTTGTTTACCCATGACCGATATAGAACTATAAGGTGCAGAGTTGGTTTTTTTTTTGTAATGTCTAAAATTTGCATTTTTATAAAAAAAAAAAACTGTTAAATAAAAATATATGTAAATTGTAATGTCAGTGTTCTATTACAGTTTGTGTGCTGTTGGGTTTAAAAAATTTTATAAACAATGTACCTTTAATGTCTGGGGTCAAATTCATAGTAAACCTGCCATACAAATGCCCGTAATGTGAGACTGCATAGCAATACACATGTACAGTGTCTGCAGTAATATGCACAAAAATAGGAGGGAGGGAGGGGGTGATTTTAAGTCAATTTGACGTCACCATACATTTTTTTAATCACTCTAAGGAGCACGTGGGAGTGGGGAAGGGTGGGTGTCGTAACGACTGTAAATGGTCTGAGGGCGGGGAGGAAAGGGGGGGGGGAAGGGAACGGGAACGGGAAGAAAGGCCGGGGAAAAGGGAAAGTATGCATGTGTGAATGTATCTATGTATATGTCAGTTTGCGTGAACAAATAAAGTTTGACATTTGTTGGTATCGTGCCCTCATTGTATTTGTTATTTGTTTCAGCCTGGCATCTATCTATCTATCTATCTATCTATCTATCTATCTATCTATCTATCTATCTATCTATCTATCTATCTATCTATCTATCTATCTATCTATCTATCTATCTATCTATCTATCTATCTATCTATCTATCTATCTAATGTATTTATCTATCTATCTATCTATCTATCTATCTATCTATCGCTATGGTTAAATCCAATAATACCTCAGATTACGAGCAGTAATTGTGTTCAACTCGCTACAATTTCAATTAGTTTAAACTTTAAATGCATTTATCTCCTACATAAATCAAACAAAATGGACTGGCCCATTTTAGGATTTTCATACAAACTCTATATTTTACAAAAAGTTTTGCCGTCATTCAAAGTAGGGTCGGAGGGTGAGGGATGTGTGTGTGTGTAAGTTATCTGTTGTACCTTATTAACAGAAGTCAACCTGTCGCCGTAAGTGCACAGGCATCTCCCGGGCTAAATCATAAATAAAAGATTATATAATCGTTTGATAACACTTTTATGGCAGAATGAATAAGTCTATAAAATGTGTTTATGTCTTGTTTTGTTTTTTTGGCCGGAAATCTGGCACAATTATTTTGAACAATAATTCAAATCGTAACTTATTCTGTTGTAGATAATCGGGCGAGTTACAAATCGGTCTTGTTTTGAACCATATATTATGTATTGATTGATCCGTCGCTGATCCTCAAATAAACGACTTTTCACAATTTAAAAAAAAAATAGGGCTTTACCCCTCCTCCCTCCCCACACCCGTTCAAACCCCTACCCCATTTCCATCCTTTGACTCAAATTATTTTTTTTTCTGTACCGTAAACAGACCCTTTGACTCTAGGTAGTTAACTTGTTTCTCTATCTAACGAACGGCTCAGACGATGGTGTTAGCTAATTAGTATGCATCCAGGTCAGATCTTTGACCCCATAGACTTCCCCGTCCTGTCAAGAGTCAGGTTTAATTGACCATCATCTGTCAGAGACACACGCTTTTTCCCCCCTCTCTATAACTAAGGACTTCTAATTGACCTACATATTTTAAGTTCGTAAGTCAACAGTATGTTGGGTTATCGTCTGCATTTATTTTTTTTCCCTGTTTGGTAAAGACGTCACGTGACATAAACTTACGTCATTGAAATTTATTATAACACAAGAGTTAACTCCTCTTGCCTAAAGATACAGGTATTTACCAGCCAGATTTGCAGTCAGGTACCCAAGTGTAAATAACCGAAAATCTGTATCGTCAGCATTCCATTGTCTGGCTCCAGATAATCCAGGTTTCGTACATTTCCGGTCTGAATTAGAAATAATGCAATGTATTAGATTTGATTGTTTTGATAATATAAAGGCGTTTCCGTTAATTGATTATGTTGGAGCCAGTGCTCGATTTAAGAAAACACCATTGCCGGGGATGAAAAAAATATGTCTGCAAAGCCGGGGATAAATGTCTGTGATTTCCTCCCCGGCAGGGATATATAAGCTAAAGCAGAGCCGGGGATGACAGGTCTCAGTGCCGGGGATATCCCCGGCGGTAAATCGAGCCTGGGTTGGAGGTTGGGTTGGGGGGGGGTTCAAGTTGTGGTCTTAATGCGTCCCCAATAATTAGGAAAGACTTTATTCGATATACTACTGTAGTCATTCGAATTTATTGTTTGCTTATTGTTATAATTATTCTTTCCATCTAATGTTTCATTTATTCCAATCAGCCCAGTGGCGTGAAAATTCTACAGCAGGGGCCAGGCATTCTACAGTAGGGGCCCGGCATTCTACAGCAGGGGCCAGGCATTCTACAGCAGGGGCCAGGCATTCTACAGCAGGGGCCAGGCATTCCACAGCAGGGGCCCGACATTCTACAGCAGGGGCCAGGCATTCCACAGCAGGGGCCCGACATTCTACAGCAGGGGCCCGGCATTCTACAGCAGGGGTCAGGCATTCTACAGCAGGGGCCAGGCATTCTACAGCAGGGGCCAGGCATTCTACAACAGGGGCCAGACATTCTACAGCAGGGGCCTGGCATTCTACAGCAGGGGCCAGGCATTCTACAGCAGGGGCCAGGCATTCTACAGCAGGGGCCCGGCATTCTACAGCAGAGGCCAGGCATTCTACAGCAGGGGCCAGGCATTCTACAGCAGGGGCCAGACATTCTACAGCAGGGGCCCGGCATTCTACAGCAGGGGTCAGGCATTCTACAGCAGGGGCCAGGCCAATAGGGGGAGGGGGGCAGGAAATAAATGTTACTAAGTAGAGCAAACAAGCAGAGGGGGGCCACCAGACAAAACGCAGGGGGCCCGGACCGCCAGCCCCCCCCCCCACCGCTACGGGTCTGATTCCAATCCTTACATCAACCTTTAATCAAAACTCTCGAAGTTTGTTGAAAATGACACAAGAAGATATATAATTAAAAAAAAAAGTTGGGAGGGGGGGGGGGGAGAGACTATGTTTGTTAATAAAAGGGAAATAATCAAGTTTAAAGATTATGTACAAAAAAAATTACTTATACTGTCCCTTTATTCAAATGTGTTTATCTGCTAAGTTCTCTGTGGGTGTAAATGATCTACCAGCACATAGACTTATAGCCGGACATTGTTTTTTTTCAGCTCGCGTGACCGTGGTGGTGGTGGGGGGGGGGACGTGGGGTTGGGGGTGGGGGTGGGGGGGGTGAGGGCAATGGGTGTTCTAGGCGGAGAATTCTAGAGATACAAAAGGGGGACACCCATGGCAGAGACATCCGATGGAGTATTAGGAGGGGGGGTCGGGTGTGTGTGTGGGTGGGGTGGGGGGGAATTTAATCAACGTAACTGTTGGAGTTCTCTTAAAATACGAGATGAACTACAAATTAAT
This sequence comes from Bulinus truncatus, assembly GCA_021962125.1. Lineage (NCBI taxonomy): Eukaryota > Metazoa > Mollusca > Gastropoda > Planorbidae > Bulinus > Bulinus truncatus. The sequence goes on from JAGDYQ010000251.1 coordinate 884,018, forward strand.
ACTGAAAACGGAGGGTTGGTGGAGTGGTGGTGGTGGTGGTGGTGGAGTGGTGGTGGTGGTGGTGGTGGGAGGGGGGGGGGCAAGGGGATGCTATTTTAAAAATAAAAAAATTCCCTCCTCCCCCTCCCTGCAACCCCCCCTCCACTCAAAGCCTCGGGGCACCCCACCAGGGCTTGGGTTGTTGCCCCGCCCACCACCACCACCACCACCACCACTCCGCCTTTCAAGCGTTGGTATTGATAGGGAGCTTGATACCAGTGAGCTCTAGCAATACGCAGGTGTCACCCTCCCCCCCTCCCCCCAAGTGCCCCCAACCACTTGCTTCAGCACCGTAGCGTGAAAATTCTACAGCAGGGGGGGGGGCAGGCAATAGCAGGGGGTAGGGGGCAGGTAATTCATCTTACTAAGTAGAACAAATAAGCAGAGGGGGCCAGACAAAACGCGGTGGGGGGGGGGCGGACACCCCTTCCCCCCCCCGCACGCTACGGGCCTGACTTGCTTATAAATTTTATTTATAACTAGAAGGAATGGTTGCAATGAAAAACAATATTTCTATAAAGAAAAACGAAATGGATGTTGGAACTCAATTTTTTTTTTTTTTTTGGAATTATTTTGTGTCATTACTTTTGTAAAAAAAAAACATTAATATAAGTACATTTTGTCATGATTCTAGATATTTTGCGTTCTCATTTGTTCAACAGAAACAGAAAACAGAAACAGATTGTGTGATCTGTCATCATTGATTTATGAGAGTGTAGGGCAGCTGCGTAAGAGGATTAGCTGACAGATGATCACATAATTGAGAAACGCAGCCGCCGATTGGTTGACGTTGTTAAAGGCGGGGGGAAAGGAGAGGGAAGCGCTTATTACTCACTCATAATCAGATTGAAGGATTTATGTTCGTAGCAATAATAGCCGGGAAATGTTTACAATACATGGAAACTATAAACAGCCTGCTTAATTCTAAATATAGCCAATCTCATTACTTGTGGTGGGGGGGAGTTGTCTTTCATGTATTGGGGAAAGTGTTCGTCCATTGTTGAGGAAAATTGCAATAAACATCGATGTATCCAGAGATGACGTCCGTTAATTAACTGACGTTATTACAGCTTACATTTCTGTTAACGCGCGGACAAAAAGAAGAACGTATCTATAGCGCTATAACGCTAAGGGAGAGAATTCTTTTATAAAAATGTTTCAACCTCGGGTAAATTTAATCCGAGTAGTCCCCCTTTGAAGCTTACAGTAACAAAAACCTCCTAAGGTAGAACCCTTACTAATACGTATATATATATATATATTATTATTATTGAGAAATATTGTTTTCCTCTATGGCCCCCTCTAAAATTATATTATTAATAGAAAGGAAGAAAGACAGAAAAAAAGGAAGAAGGACAGAAAGAAAGAAGAAAGACAGAAAGAAAGGAAGAAAGACAGAAAGAAGGAAGAAAGACAGAAAGAAAGGAAGAAAGACAGAAAGAAGGAAGAAAGACAGAAAGAAAGGAAGAAAGACAGAAAGAAAGGTAGACAGAAAGAAAGGAAGAAAGACAGAAAGAAAGGAAGACAGAAAGAAAGGAAGAAAGGAAGACAGAAAGAAAGGAAGAAAGACAGAAAGAAAGGAAGACAGAAAAGAAGAAAGACAAAAAGGAAGAAAGACAGAAAGGAAGACAGAAAGAAAGGAAGAAAGACAGAAAGGAAAAAAGACAGAAAGGAAGAAAGACAGAAAGGAAGACAGAAAGAAAGGAAGAAAGACAGAAAGGAAGACAGAAAGAAAGGAAGAAAGAAAGAAAGGAAGAAAGACAGAAAGGAAGAAAGACAGAAAGAAAGACAGAAAGAAAAGAAGACAGAAAGGAAGGAAGAAAGGAAGACAGATAAAGAAACGAATCTCAACTTGTAGTAAACGTCGTATTTATGTCAACGCCAGCATGCCTGATTGAACAGGGAGAATAAAATAAAGGGGGGGGGAGGTCGAAAGCATTGTATGAGTGGTGGAGTAAGCGAGATCGTGGACCCTAAGGGTGTCCGTCGATGATATCTGCCTAACTGGACATGCAGTAACAGATCGTGTTAATTTAGAGTAGTGGCGGTAAGGTCCATCATGTATTTTGTCAAGAGTTTTTTAGTTTAAATCCTACAAAAGAAGGTTTAGTTGTTTATCTTTATTACGAATGATTAATTATAAATGAGTTTTTATTGAACTGTCTGTTTACTGTTCCATAGTCTCATTACAGACGTTCTTGAAATACTTGTATGTGTATTTGTAGCAATATATATTATTATTATTATATCTCTGTGACAATATAATTCACCAGAGGCGAATCTAAAGATAGGCACAGAGGGTGCGCACCTACGGCCCCCGAATATTTAGGATCCCCCCACATCGGGGCTGACGAAGTGTAGGATTCATCTGTTTCAGTAATCCGGCATTTATGTGTGGTCAGCCCAACGCCCAGCCGCCTTTACTTCATTTAACTTAAAGTCGTGTACCCATTTAAACGCTGGATGGACTTTGGGGAGTTACACCAGGACTTGCGAAAATCCCAAGGTTTTTTTCACTGAGTTTCGAACTCAGGACTCTCCGGTCGAGAGTAGAACGCTCTACACCTTACGACCACCCGTCCCGTCCCCCATATAAACAATCTGTAGTATTGGATTGCACTTTGGGGTTTATAGGTCACCACGGAAATGACTGACGTACGTTCTAACGCTGAACGGAGTTTCCCTAAACTCAAGAAACAAGACGAAGCATAAACACAATAAAAGCAAGAAAATGAAAAGAAAATGGTACATTGATGGTATGTATCAATGACACAGGCGAAGGGAGGGTGGAGGGGGGTGGGAGGTTCAAATTGGTGATGCCAGAGACCAGGCCTTTGACTTAATATCAATCTGTGAAGGTTTTCCCCCAAATTTTTAGTTGTGTATTTATGTGTGTGTGTGTATGTGTGTGTATATTTCCTTTCTCTGACCGTTGTTTCATTTTAGTCTTATTTTTTTTTTAAATTCATTTGGTTATCTCGAGTATTTGTTCACTCCTCCTCCACCACCCCCCCATCACCCCTCGGGCCACACATTTGTCTCCTCCCAGGCTTCAGCTAAGACTGTGGTATGCGTTGTGTCAATCTTGACTCTAATTGAAGACTTGTTAATGCGGAATTCGGGAGACACAAAGGGGAGGGGGGGATGAACCACAGAGAGAGAGAGAGAGAGAGAGAGAGACACAGAAAGACATAGAAGGAAAAAGAGAGAAAAAAAGTAGTGTTGGCTATGATAGAGAGAGAGATAGAGATGGAGAGATAGAATGAGAAATAGTGAGAAAAGAAACAAAACTCTAAATGGTGCAAACTCGGAAAAATAATTAAAAAAATTAGAAATATCAATTTTTATCAAAATTGTGGAAAGATGCAACCATTTACCCAAACACCATTCCTAAGAATCAATTATTCTCTATTAAATTAACTCATCGCTGTAAAGATGGGTTTTTTTTTTTTTTCAAAACAAAGAAAAACACAGACTCAAATTATAAACATGTCCATTGATTCTATTTTTAGCGCTCCTTTCTTTCATCACTAATAAGGGCGGCTCGGTGAAGATATATTGCAGGAGCGTTAACTCGACAAGAGCCACTGTCTATTTGAAAAGTAAATATTCCCCTTTTTAAAAGCACACGAGAGCCAGAAAGGGCCAGATTATGTGAAGAATTCATTTGTTTCTGTAGATGGCGCATGTGCCACCAGTCGACTCTGTTGTCACAATTATTGTCATCTGCCCATTTTAACTGAAGTGGATTTCTCAACTACCCATGTCCTCATGTCTCCATGAGATCTCATTGGGGAACTCATACCCGGATCAAAGAGAGCTATCTTCACTGCGCCATCATCCGTCACCACCCATTACCTTTATGTTTTTAGAACGCCGAGTTAATGCCGGGTTCGAATCCACGCCTATGTCAGTGATCTCTAATTATAAGAGTCGTTTTTAATCAATAGGAAAATTAGGCGGCGTTCTAGAACAACCCCTTCCCCCCTTTCTTCAAATGGGCCCCGTGGGTGGAGAGCATGTCTAGACTTTTATTCCTCTAGTTACAAGGAAAAAGATTCTGGAGCCCCGGGCTAGAATGACTCAACATTTGGGGGTGGGGGTATGAGTGGTAGGGGATGGTTTTCAAAATTTAGTACAGGTCAAATATCTCGGACAGCGAGTTTGACTCGGGCTTCCAAATCGCCTACGCCTTTGTTTCCCAAATGTACATTTCTCTAGGCAAACCCCCCCCCCCCCGCCCACCATCTTCCAAAGTCACCTAACGTAAATGGCGGGTCTGTCTCTAGTGGTGAAAGCAATAAATGAACCCAACCCCCGCACACGTTGGATATTCTGTATGGGGAAATTCTTGCCACTGATTCAAGAAATATGGACTAAATTACCAGGCCAAAGCCCTTTTTCATCCTCTAGCTGACTCAGTTTGGTCTGAGAAATGTTTAACTGTCATTATTTCTTTGTATGTGTTTTTAATGGTACAGTTCATTGTCCAGATTTTTGCAAAAAACTAAGATTTATTTCTTAAAATTATTAATAAGATGCCTGTTCAATGTCAATGCCATGACTAATTCCTTTAATACAGAACATACCGTTCATTGTCAAAACATTAATAGGTAATTTTTCTAAAAGTACTCAGACACGACAGACAATGGTTATACTTATAAATTTTTTTGCAAGATTCTATCAGTAATAGTTCGCTAATTCATACGCAGAAACATTAATACCAGCCAGTCCAAATAGCTACTGAATGTAAATTTAGAAGCTAAAGGAAATGAAAATTCATAAGATTTCTGGGGAAAATTCATCTTGGATCAACGTCTTCCAAAAAAAAAAATTGTTTTCTTCGTGGTGAATACGTCATTTATTTATTTTGTTCTTTTGACAGGGTTTAGCCTCTAGCGGCGTAAAGGGGGTGGGGGTGAGGGTGGGGGAGTTCAATGGGTAGGTGGGCTGATGTATTCAGTTAACAGACAACAAACAGTGCTGTCCGCAAATAATCTTCCAAACAGGCAGCCGATTGAGACCAAATGTGGGGGAGTGGAAGGTTGGTTGGTTGTTGTAGCGAGGTCAGTTCAGTACACATACTAGCCGCTGGTCACTTTTTGTGTCCTATTTCCATGAATCTGACCAGGTTTCATGGTTGGTAGGTCTAAATGTGGAACACCGGTGTGAATGTTCTCAGCAAAGGTTGTTGCGATTATTTGGTTTTCATTATTTTGATATTGAACATAGTAAGTCTGCATATCAATTGAAAAACACAGTGACTTGCATTTTTTTTATTCTTTAACAAAAAAAAAAAAATCCCGTTTGTCAGAATAAATAAATATTTACACAGATCCATTTTTATTTATGACTGAATTATTTCCTTTCTCTGTACATATCTCTCCCCATTATGTCGTAGACGTGAAATTTCGCCTAGAACTTTGTCTGCAATCTGGAGACACTTCCTAGTTCCAGTATGAACTTTCTATAAAAAGATATCACTCTAAATACAGAGCCCTCCTTGTGGACAGGCGAACTAACCAACTAGAGCACCCAATGTCTATGCCCAGCACCACAAATATTCTAAAAGTCTATGCCCAGCACCACAAATACCTCTAAAAGTCTATTCCCAGCACCACAAATACCCCTAAAAGTCTATGCCCAGCACCACAAATACCCCTAAATGTCTATGCCCAGCACCACAAATACCCCTAAAAGTCTATGCCCAGCACCACAAATACCTTTAAAAGTCTATGCCCAGCACCACAAATACCTTTAAAAGTCTATGCCCAGCACCACAAATACCTTTAAAAGTCTATGCCCAGCACCACAAATACCTCTAAAAGTCTATGCCCAGCACCACAAATATTCCAAAAAGTCTATGCCCAGCACCACATATGCCTCTAAAAGTCTATGCCCAGCACCACATATACCTCTAAAAGTCTATGCCCAGCACCACAAATACCCCTAAAAGTCTATGCCCAGCACCACAAATACCCCTAAATGTCTATGCCCAGCACCACAAATACCCCTAAAAGTCTATGCCCAGCACCACAAATACCTCTAAAAGTCTATGCCCAGCACCACAAATACCCCTAAAAGTCTATGCCCAGCACCACAAATACCCCTAAATGTCTATGCCCAGCACCACAAATACCCCTAAAAGTCTATGCCCAGCACCACAAATACCTTTAAAAGTCTATGCCCAGCACCACAAATACCTTTAAAAGTCTATGCCCAGCACCACAAATACCTTTAAAAGTCTATGCCCAGCACCACAAATACCTCTAAAAGTCTATGCCCAGCACCACAAATATTCCAAAAAGTCTATGCCCAGCACCACATATACCTCTAAAAGTCTATGCCCAGCACCACATATACCTCTAAAAGTCTATGCCCAGCACCACAAATACCCCTAAAAGTCTATGCCCAGCACCACAAATACCTCTAAACAAATTCTGGATATGACCATCATAGATCTCAAAAAGTCACTCCAGTGGTCCACATTAAGTCATTGTGTACTCACATGGGCGATTGTGATTCACGGTTATATACAGGGCCGTTTTAATGTCATCGTAGGCCCAAGGCACTTTCAAAGTCGTAGGCCATCCCCGACTTCATTTTTTTATATTTTTTCAATAATGCACTTGTTTTCACTTTATGTTCTGGCTTTCGTAGGCCCTTGAAAAGTCCGTAGGCCCTAGGCAAAGTGCCTGCTGTGCCTAGTTGATAAAGCGGCCCTGGTTATATATTTAACAATAAACAAAAAAGACAACATGATTAATTTTCCACAATTTTTTAATCACGGGTCTGCCCCCTGGTTACTGTACAAACATAATTATATAATTAAATCAACTCTATAACAAACATCTTTGGAGAATATAATCTTAACATAAACAGTTTCTATACATTCTGGAAGATGTCCAAGTATCGCCTAAAGTGAACACTCCTTTGAGACACTGAATGCCAGATTTAACTAGTTGGACGCCAACACCTTGGAATCTATTATGTAAGCCGGTGTCCGCTTTCTTATAATTTCCCATAATATCAAGAAGAAGAAGACGTTCAGTCAACCAGCTATAATATCTCAGTGAAACTTCGTTAAGTTCTTAGCGGGCATATCTTATAAACGAACATCTGTACATAGATCTAAAGATAATTATAGTTACTAGATTGTAAGCTATGTAAAGCCTATATATATATATATATATATATATATATATATATATATATATATATATATATATATATATATATATATTACAATGCCTTTGAACGGCTTAAATGCACTCACTGTAAAATTTCAAACAAAGTAATCTTATGTAACGAAAATAGATATTTTTAGCCAACATTAAAATTTAATGAAATTATGAGACATTCATAAATAAATGGAATGGGTTCACATAGCCTACTCTCCTTTACTGCTTATTGTTTTTTCAGTTACTTTCAGGGCCCTGACAGGTACTTTAGCCTTTGGTATAAGGGGGGGGGGTCCTAAATATATCGAAAAGTCTATGCCTAGGGGCCCAAAATATCTCTCAAACTCTATGTTTGTGACACAAACTTCTCTTACAGTCTCTATCTTTGGCCCCGAAATATTTCTAAAAGTCTCTAGTGGCGGAATTCGAATACCTCTAAAAAAAAATCTCTGCCAAGGGCCCCGAGTATCTCTCAAAGTCTCTGTCTAGGAGCCCCAATTATCTCTAAAAGTCTCTGCCTAGGGCCCCGAGTATCTCTAAAAGAATCTCTGCCTAGGGCCCCGAGTATCTCTAAAAGTCTCTGTCTAGGGCCCCGAGTATCTCTAAAAAGAATCTCTGCCTAGGGCCCCGAGTATCTCTAAAAGTCTCTGCCTAGGGCTCCGAGTATCGCTAAAAGTCTCTGTCTAGGGCCCCGAGTATCTCTAAAAAGAATCTCTGTCTAGGGCCCCGAGTATCTCTAAAAGTCTCTGTCTAGGGTCCCGAGTATCTCTAAAAGTCTCTGCCTAGGGCCCCGAGTATCTCTAAAAGTCTCTGTCTAGGGGCCCCAAACGATTGCAGGTTAGTCTCAAGTAGTTAACTATAAACAACATCTTCTAGCATAACTTTGGTGCCATTACTAAGTCTTATGCAGCTATAAAATTGAGGGGGGGGGGGCTGGGTGGACAGCACAAATGAAAATGTACACACTTGGGCCCTTTTGTTCTATGATCCGTTTTAACATTGGGCTAGTACAAACATTGGGCTAGTCAAAAACATTGGGCTAGTAAAAACAGTGGGCTAGCAAAAACATTGGGCTAGTAAAAACATTGCGCTAGTAAAAACATTGGGCTAGTAAAAACATTGGGCTAGTAAAAACATTGGGCTAGGTATGTTAAAAGCACTTCAGAAATGTGCGATTGTGAATCCCAGAGGCGGAGTCAGATAGGTAGAGGCCCCGAACATAGATGAAATATTTAAAACAAAGAAAGATATACACAAATAAAGTTGGGCTTTGCTGGGCTCCCCGCGAGTCAAGGACCCGGGCACGCGCACTCCATTAAATCCACCTCTGGATAAGCCATACTGTATACGTATATCTACATTGAATTCTGACAGATGTATCACATTATTACTTGATATTGAACAACTGGTGTATACATTAAAGAGAATATATGTTTTACTTTGAACTGTTTCCAATATGGACATAACAGTCATAGTAAACGAACAGTCAAAGTTGAAATTATCTAGATAATGAATCTTACTAGATAAATAACATTCTGATGTTCAGAAAATGATTCAGCATAGAAAGGAAGTGGTTCATTTTCAAGCGTTATATGAATAGAACAAAATTCATTTTTAAGTACCAAAAAAAAAAACAGAAAAAAAAAACATGACTTGCATTTGACTGACAGTATTTATGGAATCACATGGCAAATACATAAATAAATGCGTATAAATAAATATATGTACAACACTGACTTATAAAATGTTACTCAGTTATTACAATGATCATTTAGTTGAGACCAAAATGGGTAGCTTAGTCACGGTTCAGTGATCAGCAAGTCCGGGTTCTTTATAGCAACAAATGATCTGGGAGGGTTTGGGGAAAGGGGGGGGTGGGGGGGTGAGGGGGTTAAAAAAAAACCACCCGTTACTTTTATTCTACTAGTACAAAGGATTTGACTCCCTTGTGTTTCTGCGATGTGAGTAGAGCTCTGTGTGTCGCCTATTGTAAATATATACGACGACTGAAATGTTCTTTTTATAATTGTCATTCATTGATAGGAAAAGTAAACTAATACATAATCGTCTAATATGGATTTTTTTTTATTATATCACAGGTAGCACAGCCAGCTTCAGCGGGCTTTTTAACTAGTAGATATTAAAAGCCGAATTTATAGTCCTAGTGTGTAGACGGCTGACATGATTTACAATAAGAATACCAACGGAAGGTACACAAAGAATCCAGTATATTAACATTGGGCCAATGACAGATATTCTTAATGGCAAGCGCGTCGTCGGGCAAACACCCAGAGCCCCAAGTTAGAAATGGGCCTTGCAAAGCCCCCAACTTTACAATTGCACTAATACGTCTTCTTTGTCTCTATTTAAAAAAGGAGGCCCACAGTAGCTAGCTACGGGTCTGATCGGAGACCAGAGCTGAAATTTTTTTTGAGGACATGTCTCTTGAAATTAATACCAAACTCAAATGTGTACAGTCCAGACATTCAGAGATTGATGGATAGGTCTGAAATGACTTAGCCCCTGGACGGGCAATAGCTCTAGGACATATATCTAGGATATATCTTTAGGACATATCTCTAGGACATATCTCTAGGACATAGCTGTATGACATAGCTATAGGAAATAGCTCTAAGACATATCTCTATGACATAGCTCTAGGACATAGCTGTATGACATAGCTATATGACATCGCTATATGACATAGCTCTAGGACATATCTCTATGACATAGCTCTAGGACATAACTGTATGACATATCTATATGACATAGCTATAGGACATAGCTGTATGAAATATCTAGGACATAGCTGTATGACATATCTATATGACATAGCTGTAGGACATATCTCTAGGACATAGCTCTAGGACATAGCTCTATGACATAACTCAAGGACGCATGAATTTAAAGGAAGCCCACTGAGATCACAGAGCCCATCAGGTAAATCCGCTACAGTTTTTCTATTGATGCACACAATTAAGGCCTTGCTGATGGGTCACGGAAGAAAATCCTGACCACAAACAAAGTTTTGTGTACTAACATTTCTTCTCCCACAGATAAACCGTTCCCTGTCGGGCTGGCGCGTCTGTTTGAAAAAAAAAATATTTCCAGACATATAAGCAAGTGAGAAAAAAAAAAAACAAACCCGTTGTATAACAGCTCTTGTCAATAAATCTGGCATTGAGGTTGCGCTTAGCTTTACAGTCTATCTTATTACACACCTCTGGCAAACATGGTGAAAAGAAAAACTGGTCTCGCGTGCATTTCCTGTATTGTTTATTTTATAGATGCAGTGGAGTTGTTAGCTTTTACTCTTCATCCTTTGTTTTGTTCTTCCAATAACACGCGTTAAAAAGAAAGAGAAAAAAAAAACTGACGCGTACATGATGACTGATGCTGATCTGTTGACCTTACATAAACGTCTTTGTTGATAGTATAAGAAACGTCTTTGTTGATGTTCACCCACAAAAGCCGCTGAACCGATATTCCAGTTGGGTGAAATATTGTTTGAACGGTGGTGCTGGTAGGGTTTGCGTATCACAATTTTTTTTTTGTGTTGGCTGCTATTTCATGAAGATGCCCTCGCACGATGCCGACCCCTTGACGTTTCGTCGGAACAGTTTGTTGAAGAACGACACCGGGGAAGGCGTCCGGCTCCGGGACTTGGTGGGCGGGGGTGGCATCAAGGCCGCTCCAGGGGGAAGAAGCTGGTGACGTATCTGGGTCAAGGTTCCCGCCACCAGCTCGTCTACCTGGTGGTTTAGAGCCGCGGAGGTCTCAATGTATTTACAGTCAAACATGGAAGCCACCAGTCTAGCTTCTGCGGAAGGAAAAATCAAATAAATGGCGTTATTAAAACACTGAAAAGTCAGGCCTAATTTAATTTGAATTCTAAAGATGAAAAACCATATAGCGAATGGAGCATAGTCATTAAACACATTTTTGCAGATTTGTGCATGGAGCTACCTATGTATAAATATAAAGGGAGACAATAAATCTACTGCACACCTGCGGAAGTATATATTATTTTTGAAGACTCAATCTTAGACCTATTTGAATGCGTATCTCTCCAGACATATGCCAAGAGGAAGATGCCTCAGGGCTACCAATAAAGAATCTTGGGCCCTTACAGGCCACGTATGATCATTAAAAGTTCGTGGCCCAACCATCAATTTTCACGTTCAAGAAAGACACGTATTACTTGACCTACACACATTCGTTTTGTTATTAATAAGTTGTAGACAATGAGACATGCGTATTAAGAGACGCAAACGGGTTGAGAAACACAGACACATTCATAGGCACAGACATATTCATAGACGCAGACACATTCACAGATATATTCGTAGACACAGACATATTCATAGACACAGACACATTCATAGACACAGATATTCATAGACACAGACACATTCACAGACACATTCATAGACTAAGACACATTCATAGACACAGACACATTCATAGACACATTCATAGACACAGACACATTCATAGACACAGACACATTCATAGACACAGACACATTTATAGACACAGACACATTCATAGAGACATTCATAGACACAGACACATTCATAGACACAGACACATTCATAGACACAGACACATTCATAGACACATTCATAGACACATTCATAGACACAGACACATTCATAGACACAGACACATTCATAGACACAGACATCTTCATAGACACAGACACATTCACAGACACATTCACAGACACATTCACAGACACAATCATAGACACAGACATGCTGTCAACAGGAGTGCTGCTCATTTTTTTTAACCCACATCAAATCGGTTGTTTGTTTGTTTATTTATCCATGCAGGAAATACGTGTATCTAGCAGACGTATGTCATGCGTACTACATGTCCTTGACCTTTCCATCTGAATTTTACTGTGTGTGTGTGTACGTGTGCGTGAGTGTGTTTCCCCACGACATACCCATTATCTCGGCTATTTATAGATCAATGTTTTCCAAGTAATATGTTCCCGCCCTTAAAATATCGTTAGCGATCTCTTTTATCTTTTTTAAATTTAGTGTAAATTTTAGTCTCCCCGCTGTATGGTGGTTATTTTTAGCGCATAACGGGCTGTCTTAATAAATAACAACCACACCGGCTGCAAACTAAAAGACAGGCCAGGCTATTTTTAGTCTGAGGTTATGTTGAAGTCAAATCCAGTAATTCACTGGAGATGAAATAAAACATGATAATGACAGTCCTCATTTTTTTCCTCTTTCGAGTAAATTCTATTTGACTGTTTTGTTTCGTTTATTTTTTTTAAAAAAAAGAGATCTAATTTTTACACAAGTGCTACAAATTTCGTTAAATTAATGGGTAAAAACCGTGGGCTCATTATATGGGGCGAGCGAGGTGTTCCAGTAAATTATGGGGGCCCATGAAAGGGATAAATTGTTAAGTCATGAGGCCCACATCTCAAAAAAAATATGTTGTTTTTTAGCGACGCCATTGTAATATGGAATTTTGTGTAACATAATTGTGTGAAATAATTCTTTTAAATAGTCAAGAGTTGCTTATTAGACTGTGTAGAATCAGGAGTATAAATTTAAATTAGTTCATTTTTATAACCTAGTTATATGGTGGCAAAAGCATCGGCAGATGAGAATCAGAGGAGGATTAGGGTAGTCTGAAGCTCCCCCCCCCCCCCCACCCAGATGCAGAAAGAAAAATTGGGGGGGGGGGGCATTAAAAAACGTATTTGACAGCGATAAAACATTCGTATAGTTCAGGGCTTCTTAAACTATTTGGGGTCGCGTAGCAAAATTCTGGGGTCGCGAGAGATAAAAATACAATTTAACAGAAAATGTTTTTTAACTTGTAAAATATTAATTTATTTTTCTTTTATATTTGTATGGGGTCGTCAAGAAACTCGCAATCATAAATGGGGTCGTGAATTACAAAAGTTTAAGAAGCCCTGGTATAGTTGGATGTATAACTTATATGGAGAACGACAGATTGAGTCCACAGTTATACACGTCTCTGCAAACAAAGACTGTTTAAAGTCTCTGACAATTATAGAATTTCCATTTAACAAACATTTTATTTTTTTTGAGTGTACATGATTGTATGCCCGTAGCTAAAATGTAATAAAAGAAAAACATTTTTTTTTAAATCAGTCCGCAACTGACACTTACAGATAACTCTCTGGTATAATATTACAACTGATTAAATTATCTCCCCTTACAAAAGGTTTTGCATGACGTCTACGCCAGTCAGCGTTGAACACTCGATTCAGCCTCGTTATGTCAATTATAACAAGATTTGATATCCAGTGAAAGATTTCCATTATAAGTCGCTTTTTTAAAATTGTTAAATCAATGTTGCTTTAAGAATTGCTTTATTTTTGGTGTTTTTTTTTAGTAAAAAAACAATTTATTCTTTACTTTTTAAAATATAATACTTTACACACACACACACACAAAATTGGTTAACCGACACTTTTGAATAACCCAACGTTAACCGTAGAGTTAGAGAATACAGTATCAAGATTAACATGAATTATCTATGAGTCCATCCCATAAACATCGGCAGATTTTTCATAGAAAATTAGTATTTGGCCTGTTTCTAGTTGGTTAATGTTGTGAAAGGAACAGATGGCGAATTCCCCTGTTAATTTTTCACACTGTTTCGGTCTAAAATCTTTTTATCTTTTTTTCTTTTATGAAGCCCCCCCCCCCCCCCAAAAAAAAAAAAACCAATAAAGGTTCTCATTCCTCACATCTGTGGGGTATAGGTAAGGATGAGATGTTAGTCCCAGATATCTTGTAAACCACTATGGAACCGTTTTTTTTTTGTAGTGCCCTTCTTTCATCGCCATCACGGCCGATGGTGCAAATGGCCAAGGAGGCACTACGGGAGACGTGTAGGCAGCTTTCACCATGACCTTAAAAAAAATCCCCCTTGGTTCTCACCGGAGATCAAACCCGGGACTTTCAGGTCAACAGTTGAGTGATTTACTATCCACACGACATTTCCTTCCCCCCCCCCATATTTGTGTCCATTTCTCTCTCTAGATCAGTGGTTCCCAAACTTTTTTGACCCGTGGACCCCTTTTAGGATCAAAACTTTCCCACGGACCCCCAAGTGAAAAACCTACATAAATGCATAATACAAATGAATGAAGAAAAAAAAAACATTTTGATGAAGAAGTATTCATTGAAATTATAATTTCTGTTTAAAATAAAATAAATTAATGACTTGGATGAACTTGATGAGATGCTATGAGTGTGTTTATGTCCGGCTCAAGGTTTGTGAGTAGCAGCCGCAAATCCCCACGAGCACTAATTTCTAGTTGGTTTCTTTTTGTTTTGATGAGATTCATAACAGCACTGAATCCACGTTCTACCAAATAGGAAGACGGAAAGGCAGTCAATAACTTCTGCACAATAACCCATAATGCGGGATATAAAATTGGTATCTGTTTTTGTAACCAGAATTTGTGATATCCTTGTTCATACAATGGTTTAAGTTCCTCATTTGTGGATATTTCAATAAGCTGCTCCTGTATTGCTACGGATTCATCTGTGCTAGGTATGTGAGTTTGTCCACGTGCGAAAGGGTTCAGCACTCAGTCGGGAATATCCAAGTGAAGAATGTCTTCAAATCTTTGGTTTATGTCTGCATGAAGAGCTTTTAAGTGCTGACAGTAGGCAAGCAAATCTTCATCCCTGTTTTGCGATTTCAAAAGATTTGGAAACTGAGAACATTCTCCTCTTGCCAAGTTTTGTTTGTGCAGACATCACACTTTTAGTTTTGATTAAATTTAATTGGTCACCTTGTAGTTTCAAATTAGTTTTGTTAAATTTGTCAAATAAATCAGTCAAATAGGCTATGTCATTTTTTGAGTTAATTAAATTGTGTCGCAAATCATTGTCTTTGCCTTCCAAGAATTCCAACACAGAATCAAAGAGGGTATAAAAGCGATTTAAACATTTACCCTTGGATAACCAATGTACTTCTGTGTGAAGTAGTAACGATTATAGTCTTCATCATTTTCCAAACAAAGTTGAGCAAATAATCTCTCATTTAAAGCATTCCTTTTGATTTTATTAGCTGCTTTAATGACATGATCTAGTGATCCATGCAAACGTTCACTAAGATTTTTTGCGACCAAATGATGTCGATGAATGACACAATGTACTGAAAATACATTTAGTACAGTTTGTTTTAAGTATGCCAGAAAGCCTCTGTATCTTCCTACCATTGCCGGAGCACCATCAGTAGCAACAGAGATGATAATAGTTAAGGGTATAGCTTTTACATCAAAATAATTTTTTAATTCAGTAAATAACGTTTCTCCTTTTGTATCGGTTTCCAAACATTTAGCAAATAACAATTCTTGACAAAATTTTTTTTTTTTTTACAAATCTTACATAAGCTAAAAGTAAAGCTTCGTTTCCTGGTAAAGTTGACTCATCAAGCTGTATAGAGAATTCAGATGTTTTTTAAGTACTCACATAAAGAATTTTCTACGAACTGAGCCAATTCGTCAATCCTTCTTTGTACCGTATTATTACTCTGTGGAATTCTTTTTATAATGTCGAAAGCTGGTTTGTGCAACACGGTGCGTATCACCTCACTTACAGCTGGTAATATAAGTTCTTCACCAATAGTATGGGGCTTTCCGGACTTTGCAATCAATAAAGAAATGTTATAAGAAGCACGCAGTCCATCATCATCTCGCTTAGCTGTTGTCCCAATGAGTTTCTGCAGTGACGGTGTTTTCAAATATTTTTCTTTGACTGTTTGAAAAAACGTTAAATCCTTATCTTTTTTATCAGTGTGCATTTTTATTAAATGCTCCTTAAGCTTGGAAGGTTTCATGGAATCATTAGACATAGTTTTATTACATAGAAGACACATAGGTAAAGTACTATTTCCAGGTGATGAAATAAATCCATACTTCAAATATTCAACACTGTATTGTCGGCATTTTTTCTTTGGCTCACTCATTCTGTTATCTGTCAAAAAGGCACAAAACGATAAAGAAAATGTGGATATCAAATGTTTTGTTTGCAACAAACCACTGTTAATTATTAACATTTTCAATGGAATGCTGCAGACCTGCAGTAAAGACTTTTAGAATTAATTATATGACGTAATGAAACGATTTCCTGTATTTTTTTAATAAAATATGATTTCAAATAATTTACTACTTTTAAATAACATCTGTAAACAAAAAAACTTAATATCTCTTCCTAAGTTTTTAATAAAAAGAGGCATTACTATATTGAAAAATGTGATATATAAGTTTTTTAAAAATTTGTTACATTTTTTTTTCAAGACTAGACTGTTGATAAAATATGTGGATACTTACATGCACTGAAGTTGTACTTTCTATGTCACTGTATTATTACTTTCCTGTGTGCTGCCTATTTTCATCAAGCTGTATGTCTGTCCCTCACTGTTGTCTTCTTTCTCCTGTTTTCTCTCTTCCAATCTATCTGTCAGAAATATCTGCAGGCTTCTTTTATAAGACCCTAATTACAACGTCTTTAAACACACATCCTTGTCTCTGATTGGTCGGTCCCTAATAGGTGATATTCTGTTACTTCAGTCAAAACAGCAGTATCCCTGGACTTTTGTATTTTAATGGACAAACTAATTAATTAACTCATCCCTGACCTAATGATCCATATTCTTGAAAATACAATGTTTGACCTATATTCTTGAAAATACAATGCTCAACCTAGAAACTTTGGGTCTTTGTATCATTATTCAAGCCCATGTAGAAGTTCGGCGCCATACATACGAGACCAGACAGTAGATAATTAGGTTACCACAACATTTTTCTCTTGAAAATAAAAGGGCGCTTAGCATTGCTTTTGATTACAGCCTAACCAGGTCATCTTTTTTTCCCAGGTATGTGTCACCTAAAAATACAAACTCTCTATAAACATGACCGACATCTCAAAGAGAGTAAATACGGCGCATTTTCTGCATAAGCGTGTTTTCTGCCGCCTGTCTCTTACCATTCCATGCTTGTTATTAACTTTTAGCTGGCGCTTTCAGTTTATTTATTGTTTTTATTTTTTATTTTCATTAAAATAAAATGGATTTTAATTTTACTATTTTACATTTAACCTTTCGCGGACCCCCTGGAGTTGTTCAGGGACCCCCAAATGACTAAAAAATTTCCGCGGACCCCCTGGTCCGTAGGGACCACTTTGGGAACCACTGCTCTAGATCTTGAATAATGGACTGTTTTCCCTTTGAGGTGTTTGTGGACTATCAGAAGTTTTAAATAATTACTACAGTTTCAATAGGTTTGTAAAAACAAAATTGCCTCCGAAATTGCTAACCTTCACTGGACACCTGCCTCTTTCGAACCAAGTCCGTTTTGTTGGCCACAAGAATAATGGACCGGTCAGTTCCCAGGTTGACCCGCAGCTGCCGAGCCAAGTCCTTGGCCACCACAAACGAGTTGCGGTCGACTATGGAGAAGACAACGATGTAAGCATCCACGTTAATATCATCCATCTGATATGCCTGTGGATAAATGAAAGGTCATCTATGACACATTCTATACTTCAATAGTTTACATGTCGCAGTCGGGAGGTGGGCTTATGTTTTAAAACGCGGGACGAAATTGATTCTTAAATTTGACAGGGGGGGGGGCGCAACCAGAGAAGATGGCTGGAGTGTTAATATGATCGAATATAAATCAAATGTTGATGTCGTAATAGACAACGATTTGATTGTGGACTTGATACAACAGCCGAACTAAACGGACTTGGTCCGTGGGCCGTTGTTTGACCACCCATGGTCTAATCATATATAATAATACTCATTTCCAGTGTGCGTTAAATCGAAAGTAAAGAATGAATACAACAGTATTCCAGTTTAAAATACAATCACGAAAAAATCGGATCTGCCCGAAACCAAAAATAACCTCGCCTGCCGATCAAGCCTAAGGGGATATAACTCTATGCAAATGTTTTGCAGGGTACAGCTAGTTACAGCATAATAGCGATCTAACACAGACTTCCCGGCTAAAATAAATAGAGCACGATACGGTTATATTCAATGCATTATGTTTGAAATTCTCCAATAAATATTTCCATTAAACGGAATTGCCGTTAAACGAAATCGCCATTATTTGACACCTTTCTATTTACAAAACCCTCCCTTCATAAACAGTTCTAATACCTCAATCACAGGATATTTCAAAATTCGATACCTTCATTTTACAAAGCAATCATTACACAACTTTCCTCTTACACACACAAAAAAAAAAACACTCTATTATATGATACTTTAAAAAAAATGATTTTCCTTTTTTAAATAACGCTATCTGTATTAACAAGTGTGTATTTTTATCAGCCCATAAACTAACCATGCCAATTTATATGCATTTTTATTTAAAAAGAAAAAACATAAAAAATATCTTATTTTTCTTGGCAATGATTTATTTATCATTCAAAACACATTAGAAGAAGAAAAATCAGCATCAACTCATTTGTGTTCAAGACTCGCTTTCAACCAAGTAACATCTTCAGTTTGAATAAACAGATTGCTAATCGTAATCTTTAAAAAAAAAAAAGAGAAAAATCTGAAGGAATTATAAACATTGTATTCTAAAACAAAACGCGTTGTTTACATTTTGATTGGTTTGTGCTCTTTTCGTTTGAAAATCGCTCTCTGTGTTTTGTATTTCGCCAAATGCAAGGAACGCGCGCGCACTCATTTCCTCCGTTCGTAATTATCCCTGAAGGTTAAAGGTCACATGGTTCAACCAACAGGCGGGATGTTTTCTTGAGAGATCAAGAAAGTGCAGACCATGGACGATGACTTCATTATTATTGAGCTTAATGTTACAGTGCATGGGTGCAATCAGTTCGTTTTGTTTTGTTAATTTATTGGAATCTCACCAGATCTATCTATCTATCTATCTATCTATCTATCTATCTATCTATCTATCTATCTATCTATCTATCTATCTATCTATCTATCTATCTATCTATCTATCTATCCATCCATCCATCCATCCATCCATCCATCCATCCATCCATCCATCCATCCATCTATCTATCTATCTATCTATCTATCTATTACGTCAATCATACTTACGTCAGCACCGTCAATGAACTCCATGATTGACTCCTCGCCGTCCAGCTGAACGTGGACAATGGTCGTAGTGGTCAGCTCTCCGTCACCTGGGGAATACAGAAACACAAGCAGATCAGTCAACCTTGATCGGCGGTCAGATGACTAAATACAGGTAACTTGGAATGCTGCTATCACAATAGTAACCGCTTTAGGCTAGTTTCGCTTGATTGAGATCTCCCAGCGGTAAATTTGTCAATTTTGTATCCCGGTCATCTTGATTGTTTGAAGTACATGTCTTGCATATATATCACCGGCCTAAATGTCACTTTGCGGTCTGCATAGAACAATTTGTCATAGTGTGACTAATATGTGACTGTGTGGCCTACATAATACAGTGGGGCCTACATGGCACTGTTTATCCTAAATGTCACTGTGTGGCCTAAATGTCACTGTGTGGCCTAAATGTCATGGCGTGGCCTGCAGCTCATTTCGTTGTATGGTCCTACATGCCACTTTATTGCCTGCATGTCACTGTGTGGCCTAAATGTCACGGTGAGACATATAAATTACTTTTTCGGTCTATATGTCATTGTATGGCTTATAATATACAGTGTGACCCATATGTTACTGTGTGACCTATATGTTACTGTGTGGCCTAATGTCACTATGTGGTCTATATGTCACTATTAACGTTGTACATAGATATATATCCCACTTGATGAAGCTTCTTCTTTTGGCGAGCGATTCCATACACGTGAGTGTACCTATAAGCCCTTGTGGTCAATATTTATGATTCTCAAAGTGATGAGATTGATCTCAAACGGGCGATCTGCGTGTTCAAAGAATACGTTGCGGAAGTTCTCTTTGTTACAATGTAAGAACCATCGTTCTAAAGATGCAGATTATTTTAAACATTAAGTCTTTACGCTACAGTGGCGGCTATAGTGTAACATTTACTTAACAGCCCTTCTATATACCGACTAGATATTCTATTCATTCTCTCTATACAGTCATTAACAGTTTCTCTATATACACCGGCTAGATATTCTATTCATTCTCTCTATCCAGTCATTAACAGTTTCTCTATAAACACCGACTAGATATTCTATTCATTCTCTCTATCCAGTCATTAACAGCCCATCTATATGCCGACTAGATATTCTATTCATTCTCTCTATCCAGTCATTAACAGTTTCTCTATATACACCGACTATATATTATATTCATTCTCTCTATCCAGTCATTAACAGCCCATCTATATGCCGACTAGATATTCTATTCATTCTCTCTATCCATTCATTAACAGTTCCTCTATATATCGACTAGATATTCTATTCATTCTGTCCATCCATTCATCGTTCAAATGTATTTTAACTCCACTTTCTCTGGTTCCTTCTGACAATTTACTCCACACACCCCCTTTTTTCCCCCCTTCACCCATTGATCTTTATCTTGCACCTTTTTTCTTTAAACTTGTCTTACCTTCCAGGTAAAATGTCACGGGAGTCTAGAATTACCGAGGTAGACAATGAAATTATAATAACAGCCAACAGCAGACAGCCAACAGCAGACAGCACGCTGAGTCCGTTCAACAAAATGCCAGAAATATTTTTTGTTTACCTATAACTTACTTGCTACCTCCAGTTTCCCTGCACCCTACCTCCCGCTACCCACCCCCTCCCCTTACCCTCTCTCCTAACCGACCTTTTTTATCAATCTTCGCAAAGTTCAGAATATTCTCAGAAAGAGAATAATGATATTAAAAAAAGCAACAACAACATAACCGGAAGTCTAGAAGTCTCTGGCCATTTACGCAGAAAAAAATTCAATCATAAAAACAATAACAATATCAAGGTTTTACTTTTTGTATTCATTTGGCTGTGTCGCGCACCGTAGTTCGTCAACCTCTGAACTGAATACTCTCCAAACTTCCGAAAATGATTATTAGATAAGAATAAAAGATGAAACAATTTTGTTAAAACATACAGTCCACTGTCCGGGTTTGTGAAAAACAAAAAAATATGGTCAGGAATCTGTCGGTTTGACCTTTGACCTACATGACAAACTAACGCAAAGCGTAGAATGTCGTCAAATTGGAAGAAAAAACAAAACAAAACTAAAAAATTATTGTGAATTAAATTTGCTAAAACTGTTCGCCATCGAAAAAATGCATTCACGATTTTAACAGTGAAGAGACTTGTCCTCGAACTGTATAGTACAGTGCTTTCCCAAACGTTCAACATCTGTGTACCCCCCTCCCCTGCCCCACTTCTTTATTTTCGTAAAAACTGGGTACCGCTTGTAAAAAAAAACAACAACAACAAAGTAACATCAAACTTGCATATTGGTTTAACGGTCCTGGTTCCCTCTCCCCCCCCCCCCCCATCATTTCACCGTGTTTTCGCTTTAGCGCCGTACATGTTCTCCTAATTACTTTTTTTTTAAATAAAAAAAGGGGGGGGGGAGGGTAAAATTATATACACTTAACTTCGTGCTGGCCTGCAATGCAATCATGAAGACACTACGAGGATAAACGCTTAGAGACAAAAAAAAAAACTACAATTAGAGCGAAATTTGGTGCGGGGAATATTTGAAGCTATCATTATAAAGACGTAATCAATTGACAAAGTGTCATTTTTTTTTCAAGATCTTATGGCGGGTATGACTCACCGTAGCACCGAACTCTATTAGTACTTCAACTTACCTCCTCCTCCCCCCCCCCATACCTCACCTAAGCTAACAACTAACAAACACACGAGTAATTTCCTGACGTCTATATTTAAACATCAATGTCTTCATGGGAGACAAATCACTAGAGGGGGGGGGGGAGACAGAGAAAGAGAGAGAGAGAGAGAGAGAGAGAGAGAGAGAGAGAGAGAGAGAGAGAGAGAGAGAGAGAAGTTAACAAAAAAAAAAAAGGAAAAGAAAAAGAAAGGAAAGATAACTCTAAACGACGGCGTTAACAATGGACAGGTAACTGCGAAGTTAAATTTAGCCGATAGGAGCCAGGAATGGAATCGGATTCAATGACAAGGGACGTTATTCACAGTGCCGTAAATAGGTAGTATCAAAATCGAACATAACAAACAATGTATATGAAAATCAGGGTGTTGCAAAATGGACAGAAAATGAAAGTTGAGCTAAGAAAGTTGAGGGGAGAGAGAAAGGAGTGGGGAAATAATTATTATGGCCTTGGATTATGTACATTGTAATTGAGATACGAAGATTATAAATAGCAGATGTAGAAATAAAATTAATATGTTGATTTCAATAATGATTTATTTGGCAAACAAAACAGTACTTATCCAACTTTAGGGAATTGGCTGACTGCAAATATGGCCGCTCTAAGGCCATCTTGGAATCTAACATTCGAACATCAGCAAACCACTTTGATAAAATGTGTTTCATTTAATCATATTCTTTTCATAGACTTTGACCAGAAGTGCCCTTCCCCCGAACCAAATGAGAACCCTTTCTTGCAGCAAAACCAACTAGTCGACAGATTAAGATCCCACAGCTCAGAGATTACCCCCCCTCCCCACCTCCCCCGCCCCCACACCCATTATCGGAAAGTCTCTGTCTTTTGCCAGAGGTGTAACCAGAGAGGGGGCGAAGTGAATGGAGTAACATTTTTTTTTTTGGCAATAAATCGGTGTAAAGAAAAAAGTTGGGGGGGGGGGGATTAAAATTGATCCTGCTTGCCACTCACACTAGCTACGTTACTGTCCTGACCACCTATTTCCCCCCCCCCTACCACCCGAGCACCTAAACTTACCCCCTCTCTCTCTCTCTCTGAACTCTCTCAGTTTTATCTGCGGGCTGAGACTTAGTCTCTTAGAGCCCGTGAGATCAGACCTGCTGTGTCTCTCAACATCTGGAGACTGCCATAGAGCCCGATGGCCAGCAGGCTTCCGGACTGGTCCACCCTGTGGTCCGCCAGTCCGGGGCACTCGAAAAGCAAATGATCTACGGTTTCCTCCACTTCCCTGCAGTGTCTGCAAAGGTTGTCGACATTGGGCCTCAACCTCCCAAAGTACGCGCCAATAGGACAGTGCCCAGTTCGGAACTGGGCAATTAGCGCCTGCTCGACACGCCTGAGCTTCCACCACGGGTCAGTTTTGGACGGCCGCTCTAGGACTTGCCGGATCTTAAGTCCGTTCACCCCATGAGCCCAGCCCGAGAACCACTTCGATTGTCCAAAAAGGCAGATCATGGAACGTGCTGCCTCAAATGAGCTCTTTCTGCACTCACGGGCAGCACTTGGGAAACTGTCGACTGGACTATTGCCTTGGCAATGCCGTCTGCCCTTTCATTTCCGGGCACGTCCGCATGCCCGGGAACCCATTGAAGGGTCACATGCACGTGATGTTGGGACACAAGACCCCGTATTGCCATCAGCATGGCTTCCAGCAGAAGCGGCCATTCTCCTGTCCCTTTTACAGCTTGGAGAACAGAGAGAGCGCGTCAGTGAGAATGACAATGTCCAGAGCAGGCAAAGTACCCTCACCGATTAGCTCCCCTATGTGGTCCACTGCCTCAGTAATGGCTGTCATCTCTGCCTCGTAAGCACAGAGTGACCTACTATAGGCCAGCATGGTCTTTCACAAAGCCAGTTTGTGGGAGAGTGATATGAACCCCAAACGAGGCGCTTGTCCGACCGTCTCTACTGGATACAGAAGCATCAGTATAGGCCAGTATAGCGTTCCCCGAGTAGTTTTCAATCATCTCCAAAGCCACATCCGTGATGGTTCGGCGATCCTTTGCGTTCCCAGCATTGGTTTCGACCAGGGTCGTGCGTACCTCAGGCATGTAGAGAGCCTTGCCAAAAGCGGGAGCATTGAGACAGTTTCTAGCATTAGGCGGTCTGTCGGCAGCTTGATCTCGGAGGCAAGCCTCACTGCGTGATGCATAAAAGACTGCATCGAGAGCCGCTTTCTTTCCACCCAGCCATCGACCATCTCCCCCTTAGGACAGAGGTCTCCTCCTGCCGCTTGAAACGCTCATACGCGGTCAAGACGGCCTGCTCTCTACGAATACCCAGAGGTGGCACATTTGCCATGATTTCCACCGCTGCTGTGGGTGCCGTTCGAAAAGTGCCTGTGATCAGCCGGAGAGCCTGGTTCTGTACAACATCCAGGGCCTCTAAAGAGGACTTAGACCCATAGACCTGCACAACCTGGCTATAATCTATCTGAGACCCCACTGCACCCATGTACAGTGACCTCAGGACATCTGCTCGAGCCCCCCAGGACGTGCTCGCCAACTTCTTGACAATATTCAGTCTGTCAGAGGCGCAGCGGGCAACCTCCGACAGATGTGTGCAGAGAGTAAGCTTTCTGTCAAGTGTTACTCCCAGGTACTTGGGCTTAGGTTCCAGAGCAAGAACCTCACCCTCTACCTCCAGTCTAAATGGCTCCCTTGAGGATACTCGTGCCCATGGTAAACAGCGAGTAGACAGTCTTCGAGACGTTAATCTCTAGCCCCCACATCCTAGTATAACAGCCGACCGTAGTCAGGTCCTTCTGGAGTGCTCTCTCAAGGACTGAGGCACTCTTTCCGGTCTTCCAGACCGCTAAGTCGTCGGCATACAGTAGGCTTTTACATCCCAGAAACTCAGGCAGGTCATTGATGAAAGCTAGGAACAATGTACAACTGAGGGCGGAACCCTGTGGGAGACCCTGTTCGAGGGTCCGTTTCCTCGACACGCTGCTCCCAACGCGTGTCATGATAGTACGATTACTGAGGAAACTGCGTAACCAAATGTACATCTCAGCGGTGACACCCAACCGCTGTAGCTTCAACAATAGTCCTGACGCCGACTCGATCGTAAGCCTGCTTGAGATCTAGGAAAACTACCGCCGTTGACTCAGCTCTGAAAGCCGTCGGCTATTTCTGGACGAGGAGCGTGACCATGTCCATCGCACTCTTACCCCGCCGAAAGCCTCCTTGCTTTGGGGTAATGAGCCCTTTTTCCTCTAAGAACCACATCAACCTTCGGTTGACCATGCGTTCGGCTACTTCTCTGATTACATGAAGTGAGGGAAATAGGACGGTAGCTTTCGGCTTGGTCAGTCTTTTTCCCTTTTTTAAGTACCGGCACTATGACAGCCTCCCTCCACCTCTGAGGGAGTTCTCCTGTCAACCACGTGCGGTTGACGAACTGGAGAAGCTTTGCTTGTCCCGGCTGCCCTGAGGTGTGTGATCATCTCATTACTGATCAAGTCACTACTCTGGGGCCTTTCTCATGCGACACTTCCTGACTGCGTATGCCAATTCATTGACAGAGAATGGGGCTCTGAACGTGTCTCGATTTTCCGTGCCAAACTCAGCCTTCTCTTTGACCCGTCGGACTTTATCCAGTGCCTTGGACAATGTACTCTTCTTACTCGACTTACTGACCTCTGCAAAGTGCTTGTTAAGCACTTCGGCCTTCTTGCTATCGCTAGCCGTCAGGCCTGAGTCCGTTTGCATCGGGGCACCAGTTCTAACTGCCCCAGCCTGGGTCAAGTCTTTCAGCAATTTCCATGTCTTTTGGCTCTCCCTTAGTCCAACTTCTCGTAAGTATCAGTCCATTTCTGCTTTTTGGCCTCAGCAGACGCCCTTTTACTTGCTCAGTTAGTTTATTGTACTCACGGAGCGCCTCAGCCGCTTTCAATCGACAAGCTTTCTTTCGAGCGGCTTGTCTTTGCCGAACTAACCTTGCAAGGGCTGTAGTCCAAAATGGTCTGAACCTACGTTTCGGGAGGCTCTTTGGGATCGTCCTACGTGCGGCACCTAAGATCGCTTCAGTGATCTCCTTGTAAGCAACGTCGACTGTTCATCACGCTCGGTATCTACCCTCTCCAAGGCAGCGTCAGCTGCTGCCCTGAAGGCGTCCCAATTTGCTTTTGAATAAACCCAGCACCTGTGCTTAGCTCCTGGGTTTCTCCTCAGGTGGAGGAATGTCCACTGAGACGAGAACGGGTTTATGGTCACTACCGACGCAATCTAGCACGCGGAAAGAGGTGTTACAGGCCAGGTCAGCCGAGACGAGTGTTAAGTCGGGTCTCGTTTCGCTCCCACTCGCACCGTGCAGCAAGCAAGGGTACAGACTCATGGTCCTGCAACCTAACTAAATTTGTAATATTACAACTTTCTCAATCCTCTGGCCAGCCGCATCAGTGTGCTCATAGCCCCATGCCGGAGACATGGCGCTGAAATCACCACATACGAAGGTGCCAAGCAGAGTATCCTCAGCTGTTATTAGACTGAGCTCTGCCTTGGGGGGATTGTACACGTTAACACAATGGTACTTCCTCCCATCCTTATAAACATCCACCGCAAGCGTATCCGTCTTCCCGCGTGAGCCGTGGGCGCTGCTCGGCTGAGCATTTAGCGTATTTCTGACCAGGGTCACCAATCCCCGCAGTTCTTGCACCCACAGCGGAAGCTGACCATCAGCCAGTGAAGTGGACCGTCCTAAGTCCAAGGATGCACTCTTGTAACATTGCAACGTCCACGTCATTTCCTCGTTCAAAAGTTTTGCGACTTCTAGGCTCTTGGGGATGAGACTCCCGGACATTCAGGTGGACAATCCTGAATTGAGCCTTACCAGAGCGTTTCCTGAGTCTTCGCTTGTCAGTTGTGGTGCCGGCCACCTCAGGCGGGGGGAGAGCTGGCTACACTCCACCTTTCGGAAACAGTGACCTGCTCTCCTCAACTTTCGGCTTCCCGCTGACAGAGCAATCAGCGCTTATCACCGAGGGCTGGGCTTGACAGTTCCCAAACTCTTTTGTCTCGCCGGGGCAACCATAGGCGGGGAGCTCATACACACCCGTTGGCAGTGCCCTGCCTATGTCAGGTCTTGGTGCCGGCCACCTCAGGCGGGGAGCTGGCTGCACCTGGTAACAGTGACCTGCAGTATCCATGACTTCGACTTCCTGCTGACAGAGCAATCAGCGTTTATCGTCGAGGGCTGGGCTTGACAGTTCCCAGTCTCTTTCGTCGCGCAGGGCGGAGCCAGCCACCTTTCCAGCCCTGCTCTCGGCAATACCCTGCTGGTCGTCACCATCGGTTTTCCGCTGGAAGAGCTGCCAGCGTTACCCGAGGACTGGGCTCGACCTGCCACAGCCACTTTTGGGGGTCTGCCTCCCCCTCGTCTCCGCGTGGTCGTACGTTCTGATTTCGTGCCAACAGAGCAATTAGCACTAGTCAGGGGCTGGGCTCGACCTGCCGCAGCCTCTTGTGAGGGTGTGCGAATTCCCTCGTAGCGCCGTTCAGCGGTCACTCGTGCCTGGGTCGGGTTGACAGAGCAATCAACCGTTCTCAGGGGCCTTGCCTGACCTAGCTTGGCCTTCACCCGTGGTGGGACGCGACTCCCACCTGTACGCTTATCCGGTAATCCAGGCGGTGGACACTCAGTGCCTTCGCTCCGCCTTAGTGGTTCTCGAGCTGGGTCGAAAGTAGCCATTTTAACGATGCCAGACCTTTCAACTGAAATCTTGGCACCGGGGCAAGTAGTCGAGCTTTTAACGATGGCGGCCCTACCGCCCCCTAACCATCCATCGAGGCATGTTTGGGTGCTGCCCAGACCCGCTTTATTCCTTTTCTTATCCTTTTCCATTTGCTTTTCGAGTGCCCCAGGGAGGGGCGGGTTGGGTGGTCTGACAAGTAAGCAGAGCAGCTCAGCTGCCTCTCCTGCCTCGACCCAGGCTAAAACCAGTGCCGGGGCGTGCCTACCGCCGGACATGTCTGATCTCTCGGAATGAGAGTGGGTTGGCGTACCTTTTTCCTCGAAACCCCGATCTGCCGTCGAGGGGCTGGCTCCGTGCAATACCAGCGTTCGGTCACAGTATCGAGTACACCAGGGTTCACTTCCCGCGCTCATCCTGCAGCGGGGGAGCGTTTAGCAGTTCCCTTGCGGGCATCCCACCACCATTCACCTAAGAGCGTTCAGGTGCCCTCCAGAGCGGCGTGGGCTGGTGGCGTAGGTAGCGGCATTACCTAAGAGACACTTTTAGATTTCACACTGTTCCCAGAGCTGGGAGCTTCCCAGAGCAAGGAAGCCCAATGTTACTTTCTATTTGGATCACCAGTTATCGATCAAGTTTGACAGTCTTTATTGTCTTCTGCCAGACATGAGGCCGGCCAGCACCTAGGGATGACCTCAGCCCCCATAGTACCGGCCGGGTGTGGGTCTCAGGAATCCTCCAGACGAACAGCGACACGCTAGCGCCACGCGTACTGTAAAGGTCCGATGCGATTGACCCACGTCAGAGACGAGGCCGCCAAATTTCGTTTTGCAAGCCCTTACCCGTTCCGAGCACCTAAACTTACCCCCTAACCCTCTTCAATTAATAAGGAAAAAAAAAAGCTTGTAGTATAGAGGGCATTGTTACTTGTACCATATGTGGCATTGTTACATGTACTATGGGGGGCATTGTTACTTGTGCCATATGTGGCATTGTTACATGTACTACAGGGGGCATTGTTACTTGTACCATATGTGGCATTGTTATATGTACTTTAAGGGGCATTGTTACTTGTACGATATGTGGCATTGTTACATGTACTATAGGGGGCATTGTTACTTGTACTATAGGGGGCATTGTTACTTGTACTATAGGGGGGATTGTTACTTGTACCGTAGGTGGCATTGCTATTGTACTACATGGGGAATAGTTACTTGTACTATAGGAAGGCCTTGTTACTTGTGCAACATGATTGTTTTACATGTTCCTAGTAGACATGCATGGCCGACACCCCGGTCAGGGAAATCCTTCAAACCCTGGGCTAATACCAGATAATCATTGAGAAAGTTGCATGGAGGGAAAGGGCAGAAATGGGGGTGGGGAGCTTTTCCCCCGCTTACCTATTTACAAGACATCGTATTTTAAAGAAACGAACAGTTTGACAACAACTGATATACATTGATTGATGATGATTGCTTTGAATCACTTAACATTGCCACAGGAAGCCTGTAAGTCAACCTCCCTATGTTTGACGATTCGCGCCCAATTCAAAGAACGATCATTCAGTGACAAATAAAAATCTTTTCAATTATCCCAACCCAAACATTTCCTACCATC
>JAGDYQ010000251.1:918382-928461 GCA_021962125.1 Bulinus truncatus
TTATTGACATTTTAAAAATCTATCTTCATTTAAAATCATTATTGTCCTAATAAGAACAAAGGATAATAGGACCCTGAGACCCTCCTCCCTATAACTTTAACCCGCTCTCAATGCTGTGGCGGTTTTGTGTTGCTCCATCCCTTATATCCACCCAGGGGCCGTCGCACGCGGAAGGTGGGGGGGGGGATCCATCTTGTGCAGATATCACGGGAACATCCTGTGCTTCCAGGAGCGTCTCTTTTTCAGCAATCTGCTATAAGCGTACTTGGGTATTGGTGTATGTGTGTGTGTCATTAGGGGGGGGGGGTGACCATATTTCATCAACAATGAAAGCATCACACAGGCTATTAGAGTTGAACTAGCAAGCTCTGTTAGAGTATCTCAAATCACTGCCTTTCCACTTTATAGTCATTCTTATATAGAGTATCTCAGATCACCACCTTTCCACTTTATAGTCATTCGTATATAGAGTCTCTCTCTAAACATAAATATTTATTGAAGTTTTTAGACGAAGTAAAAAGGTCATTAAATAGAATCTCATTTCTCTTTTTTGTAAAGTTATTTGTTTAAGAAAGAAAGAAAATAATCAACATTTTTTTATTTTATGAACGAATTTTTTGTTTTTTGGTTTATTTACTTGTGGCGTATTTGTTGATATTTTAGTAAACATTCAGTGACGATAAAATTGCGTCAATTCTAACAGGCAACAAAAACGAAATGTTTACATGGCTCCATATCCTTACAAATAGCAAAGTTTACTTCTGCTCGGGGGGTTAGCAGTACGCGGCGGGAGCAGACATATGAACCTGGCAGCAAAACAAAGCAAAAAATATATTTTGATTGAAGACTTTCCCCTTGTACCGTTTTGTTTACAACAATTATTTAACTTTCCCGCTAAAGTTGATTTTTAAAAACGTTCCAGTCTGTTTAAAATGGGAGTGTTCAATGGGCGTTTGTTATTGTCGTGTTTGTTGTTTGTTTTAAGGTATATTTATAGTGGTGTTTAAATGTTTTTTTGTAGTGTTTTAGTGGTTGCACGACGGTTGATTTATGTATTTAATTAAATATGATTTACCAGCAGTGGCTTTTATCCAGAGGCGGATTTAACAATGGGGGGGGGGGTTCTTGGTGGGTACTCCTGTAACCCTCCCCACCCTCCCCCACCCCAACTTCTACAGAGATAAGGTTCTCTTAGCTCTAAAAGGAAATGATGAATTCATCAGTTTCTGTAAACACGACATATGAAAAGATTGTGTGGCTTAGTACAAACAACACCCACCCAGCCGCCTTTACTTCTCTAGCTTAAGTCAGGTACACCCATTTAAAAATCTGGGTAGACTTGTCAGACTTTATAACAACTTTCACCTGGACCTGGAAAAAATTTCACTTGGACTCTCAGCTCGACAGCCAATCATCTACATTCACTCTGCCATCCGTCCACCATGACTTCTCAGCCCCACTCCCCCCTCCCCCCCCCAAAAAAAAACCCCCTAAATTTACACTTGTAACTTTTTGTTCTCTATCTGTCAATCTGAGGGGTAGGGGGCCCAGAGTATGGAGGCCACAATTTTAGCCTGCGCCCCATGCACCAGTCGACTTCACTCAGCTGTTTGCTGGTACAATGTTTACTGGTACAATGTTTACTGGTACAATGTTTACTGGTACAATGTTTACTGGTACAAAGTTTACTGGTACAACGTTTACTGGTACAACGTTTACTGGTACAATGTTTACTGGTACGACGTTTACTGGTACAACGTTTACTGATACAACGTTTACTGGTACGACGTTTACTGGTACAACGTTTACTGGTACGACGTTTACTGGTACAACGTTTACTGATACAACGTTTACTGGTACAATGTTTACTGGTACGACGTTTACTGGTACAACGTTTACTGGTACAACGTTTACTGGTACAACGTATACTGGTACAACGTTTACTGGTACAACGTTTACTGGTACAGCGTTTACTGGTACAGCGTTTACTGGTACAATGTTTACTGGTACAATGTTTACTGGTGCAACGTTTACTGGTACAACGTTTACTTGTACAATGTTTACTGACACAATGTTTACTGGCACAATGTTTACTGGCACAATGTTTACTGGTACAACGTTTACTGGTACAACGTTTACTGGTACAACGTTTACTGGTA
This sequence comes from Bulinus truncatus, assembly GCA_021962125.1. Taxonomy (NCBI): domain Eukaryota; kingdom Metazoa; phylum Mollusca; class Gastropoda; family Planorbidae; genus Bulinus; species Bulinus truncatus. The sequence continues at coordinate 920,542 of JAGDYQ010000251.1, forward strand.
CAATGTTTACTGGCACAATGTTTACTGGTGCAATGTTTACTGGTGCAATGTTTACTGGGATATAAATAATCTTATAAGAAATGCATGTATTTATTTTTATGATATTTGGTTTTCTTGCATATCAAAGTACTGCTGTACATTTCCATGTCCAGGATGGGAGTAATGAATTGGGTGGTACAATAGGAGAGAGAGAGAGAGAGAGAGAGAGAGAGGTTGTGGGGGTGGGGGCGATGACGATAAAATGTGGGGCTAATTGCATGACGACATACATGACCGATCGATACGGATTTCATTCATTGAGAATCGATCAGTATTGTACAGTAGATTACGGTGACAGTACAGTAGAGTACAGTAGAGTACGGTAGAGTATGGTGGAGTACGGTAGAGTACGGTAGAGTATGGTAGAGTATGATAGGGTATAGCAGAGTACAGTAGAGTACGGTAGAGTATGGTAGAGTATGGTAGGGTATAGCAGAGTACAGTAGAGTACGGTAGAGTGCATTAGCAGACAGTAGAGTACGGTAGAGTACGGTGGGTTATAGTAGAGCACAGTAGAGTACGGTGGAGTGCGGTATAGTACGGTAGAGTACAGTGGGGTACAGTTAGTACAGCTTGAGAGTAAATAGCTTTCCAGTTGGTGGGAGTATGAAATGATTGCAATCTTTGTGTATTTGAATCACGCATGTAATACATGTGTAACGTAGAAAAACGAATACACTGATAAACATATACAAGGGACAGTTAGAAGGTGTTGACTTACTTGAGGTCATATTGTCGTAGGTACCCAAGTATTCTGAGCTGCTGAACTGCCTGGTCAGCGCGGTTTTACCCACACCCTCGTCCCCCTGTATGGCCACCCTGTCATAGAGGGGGGAAAAACATGAATCAAATAAACAGCCAAAAATGAATCAAATGGAAAATTAATTCATGAATCAAATCATGAGCCAAAAATGAATCAAATGGTGAATTAATTCATGAATCAAAACATTAATCAAATCATGAGCCAAAAAATGAATCAAATGGTGAGTAAGTTCATGAATCAAATCGTGAATCAGACTACTATTCTCACGTTTACCAGACAGATACTCACTGGAAAAAAGAATGCTGGTGTATGTACAAAATATTAAAATACCAACAGAGTAATAATTACTTTAACTTAAGAAGGCTTAAGTCAATAATAACAATCAACGTAACAAACACACGTTTGAAAGTGAATAACCTGCTGACAACGTGAAGATTGAAAATATTGATTGACAGATTAACAATGAGATAGACATGCATATATATTTATATTCAAAATTAAAAAAAAAAGACAAAATGGGTGGATCAAAACATTTTATATAAATAGAAAAAAAAACAACAGAAAGGTAACTAGGAAGACAGATACACAGATAAAGAGACAGACACATACAAACAAGACCATTTAGATAAAGAGACAGATACATAGATAGCTTAAAATAGATACAGAGGATAAATATATATATACATTTATAGATAGATAGATAGATAGATAGACAGACAGACAGACAGATAGATAGATAGATAGATAGATAGATAGATAGATAGATAGATAGATAGACAGACAGACAGATAGACAGACAGATAGAGAAATAGATAGATAGATAGATAGTTAGATAGATAGATAGATAGATAGATAGATAGACAGACAGACAGACAGACAGATAGATAGATAGATAGATAGACAGACAGACAGACAGACAGATAGATAGATAGATAGATAGATAGATAGATAGATAGATAGATAGATAGACAGACAGACAGATAGACAGACAGATAGAGAAATAGATAGATAGATAGATAGATAGATAGATAGATAGATAGATAGATAGATAGATAGATAGATAGATAGATAGATAGATAGATAACCTTCAGTAGTAAACAATCAACTAAAAAGAGGTTAACAGTCTTCTATTTCATTTCCCCATGTTTACATTTTCACCTTACAAAAACCTCGCGTGACCTTTTGAAGTTCACCTTTTATCCTTTTGCTTCCTTACAATTTTTTTTTCTACTTCTGACAAAAATGATGCTATTTTTACACCTATTTAATCACCGGAAACGATTTTTGTATTACTTTTTTTTTTGCATCTTCTCCCAGGGAATCGAAAAAATGGTGGCGGGTGTTCACCTTGTCTCTGTTCTAGGAGTTAAATTGATATTGACAGAACATTTGACTAATTGCTGAGATTTTGCTTTTCCCCCGGCAGCCATAATAGTCAGGATCAAAACAAATTTTCTCACTTCCTTCTCTCTGTCTCTGCTAATTAAATAGGACTCGCTGGTGAGCAGGTTGCGTATATGAATATATTTGTGTTTAGCTATTGTAGCAGACCATACATTAGGTTGTTGTTTGTTGGAGGGAGGCCCTAGGCAGAGACTATCATAGATATATGGGGTCCTAGGCAGAGACTATCTGAGATATATGGGGCCCTAGGCAGAGACTATGATAGATAAATGGGGCCCTAGGCAGAGACTATCATAGATATATGGGGCCCTAGGCAGTGACTATCATAGATATGGGGTCATAGACAGAGACTATCATAGATATATGGGGCCCTAGGCAGAGACTATAATAGATATACGGGGCCCTAGGTGACTATATCATATATGGGGCCCTAGGCAGAGACTATTAGAAATAATGAGGTGCCCTCGTCAAAAATACATGTTGGGTCCCAGACAACTTCATACTGGGATGGAGCTTTTTGGGCAATGAGCGCCCTTAGGCGGCTGCCAATTAAGTCTATTTATAGGAAAGACTGGATTGTAAATGAGGTCATGGGAAATGTTTACCTCTTTAATTTGAAATTTTTTAAGTGACATTTTGACTGTAATTTTTAAATTCACATTTGTAAAAGAAAGGCTGCACTGTAATACAACAAGATTTCTTTTTAATACAGAAAGTTTGTCTCTGGACACAAGAAAGCTACATCGTAATACAGAAAGTTTGTCTCTGGACACAAGAAAGCTACATCGTAATACAGAAAGTTTGTCTCTGGACACAAGAAAGCTACATCGTAATAAAGAAAGTTTGTCTCTGGACACAAGAAAGCTACATCGTAATACAGAAAGTTTGTCTCTGGACACATGAAAGCTACATCGTAATACAGAAAGTTTGTCTCTGGACACAAGAAAGCTACATCGTAATACAGAAAGTTTGTCTCTGGACACAAGAAAGCTACATCGAAATACAGAAAGTTTGTCTCTGGTCTGGACACAAGAAAGCTGCTCCATAACACACGAAGGATACTTTAACATACAGAAATGTTGCTATTAAAATATAGTGATCCTATGAAACTTGTCCTGTAATCATCACCATGTCTCTAGTGACAGTTTGATGGGAATTCAATCAATAGGCTTTTCATCTTTTGCGGTTAATAGTTTACCATCAAACAACAGCTGATGTCAATGAAATGGCTAAGTGTGTTATTTATTTGTAAATATAGATTATGTAAAGGGTAATTTACGTTCTATTTATGGAAACATTGATTTTTCTATTCCAGTGCCTAATTTTTTTTTGTATTCCTCTAGGAGAAGTGTGGCAGAGAACGCAACAATTAACAGCGTTTTTTTCAGTGTAAGGGGGTAAAAAAGACTTTATTATCTGACGGAGGCGTTAGATATTTAGATACTCAGGGCCCGCATAAATCATTAGGCTTATGAGGCTTTAGCCTTAGGCAGTAAAAAAAATAAAAGGCCCAATCAGATTTATCAATGATTTCTCACCGCCAATTTTACACGAGAAACCGGGCAAGAAATGAGATAAACTCTCTTTGCATCCAAAGATAATATACAGTTACGTGAAATGTGAAAAGACATTATATATTTCACAGGTAATACATTTTTTTTTCGCAAAAATTAGGCCCTTTTTTGGTAACAGGCCTAAAGGCCCATTGTGACCTTAATTAGGCCATGTAGATACGTCACCGTTTCTCTATGATATATAGAAAAGAAATAAGAATATTTAACCGAAAGAAGTGATTGTTCTTTAACTAGGGGAAGACTATTAGGGGTTCAGAACAGGTTATCATATACACATTGTGTCATTTCTTTAAGAGGGAAGGGGAAATAACAGAGCGAGATGAAAGTTCGAGTTATCTCCTCCAAGTGCTGGACACCAAGTGGCGGCTACCAGTGTGAAAGAGGGGGCGGGGTTGGGGGGGGGGACACATCAAGTCAAGCTGTGACTGCTGAAGTTAACTTCTAGATTGGCAAGTGGATAAATCTCCCCCCCCCCCCCCGAAAAAAATGTTTCTCTCTCTCTCAACTCTCATCTCATTAAAACTGATTTTTATTTTTTTTTATATTTAGGTCGATGCGACACTGACCTGAAGTATGACGGGTTTGAGACTCCAGACTTTCGTCCAGTTGATGACGAGCTGGTCACGTAAGGCGTTGAGCCGGAGCTGGAAGAACTATCCGTGGAAGCCAGACTTAATGTCCTTTGACGGTCAATGCCGCAGTTGGCGCCGCAGTTCTCTGTGTAGGTACGACGTTGACAGAACGTTAGAAAGTGTGCACATTGATCGTTATATAGAGAGATTAATACTGATACAGAAGGAATGATAAAGAGATGGATTTATAAATGAACAGTCGTATAAACTGACTAAAATTGGGATCAATAAAAGGAAAACTGATAAAAATAGATATTTAGAGATATATAGAGACAAACTGTTGGATAGGTAGACATAAACGTTGGTATAAATCTTCAGCTTGATATAAATAGATAGATACTGAAAAGAGTAATATAGATTGGTGGATAGATTGACCGACATATATAGAGTAGACATACAAATAGATTTGGTGAATAGAGCTTAAGATGTAAATGTTCATAATTAGTTATATAAATAGACATATAATTACTGATCAATAAATCAATAAACAAAGAGGACAGATAGATGACAGAAAAACGATAATACTATACAAGAAAAGGATAGATTGAAAGCATATTCGGAAGACATGTTTAGTGATAGAATTCTGTATCTGATAACATAATAACAGGATACTGACAGATACAAAAACCCCAATTACTTGCAATTGCATTGATCCGTGACGTACCTTGATCGTTACAATGACCCTCGGCCAGCAGAGACTGACCACTGGATTTACGTCTCTGGTCCAGCTGCCTGGCGCTGCCGGAGGACATCAAACTGTTGACGCTGGTCTTCCGGACGATGTCCCCTGCGTTGATGACCCCCTTGGCCGTGGTCGTGAATGATCTGTTGTGGGGGGGGGAAGGGGGAAGAGAAAGGGGAGGGGTTAGTACAGTAAGATTTTCAGATCTACATGGTCAGTATTTTAGCTCGTACGAGTGGCATCTGGTGTATATTTGCGTGCAGCTGTTGCTACGGCCAAACAAAAAAAAAAGGTTCTGCGAAGATGTGGATGTGTCACGTGATAATATTGGACAACAGTTATGGCTTTCAGGCCCACGTATATCATTACACTTGCCATAAAGCCTGTGCATTCAAAAAAAAAACACTGATAAGTTCACTTCTAAGTGAAGGTTAGGGTTACCAAGCATGGGGGGGGGGGGGAAATGGGGGAGAAGGGGGCACTTTTACGATAACCCTGCACTCAGTCTCATTTACTTATAAAATTTTTTTTTTTTTTTAAACTAAAAATAAAAATGATTTTAGGAATTCGTCTAGTAGAATTACAAAATAAAAAGAACATGTACTGAAGTTTTAGCCTCATTTAAATGTATCACTCCTCTCGGAACAGCGTGTTTTGATATCCAAATGAGCGCCATTGGTTGCGCACGGTATATACAGATTGAAATTCAGTTTGTTGCCTAAAGCAATGAGCTATTGTTAACATGGCTTTATAAACACATTGTGTTATTCTATAAATTTACTGCTATATATTTTATTGTTAACAACTTTTTGCCTATAGCATATATATATATATATATATAAATTTAATATCTCCCCTCCCATTACAGAAGACAGTGATGTAATGAAAAAATATGTTTAGGCATAACTTTACATCATCGTGCTATTAAATATGTTTTTGCCTATCCCGACAAGAAAATTGTGTACATAAAAAAGATTGTTCTGAAACAAAAAAAAAACCATTTTATATTAACACATTATATATGTTAAATTATTCCGTTTGAGGATGTAAGTTGACAAAACATTGTTAACAAATGTTGCCAAAAATTGACGAACAAGACTTGAACAACACTGGCTCGACCCAGGGTCATTTAACTAAATGAGCTCGCTTGGAGACCCTTCCCCCACCATGAGTATAACTGCTGCCCCCCCCCCCCCCCGCTTCCAAGTTTAAAACATTCTTTAATTTTTTGCAGCGCTTTGAGTGGTAATCGTAGAGGCTACAGGGAACCACGAGGCTACAGGGAACCAAGAGGCTACAGGGGATCAAGAGGCTACAGGGGATCAAGAGGCTACAGGGGATCAAGAGGCTACAGGGAACCAAGAGGCTACAGGGAACCAAGAGGCTACAGGGAACCAAGAGGCTACAGGGGATCTAGAGGCTACAGGGAACCAAGAGGCTACAGGGAACCAAGAGGCTACATAGGATCAAGAGGCTACAGGGGATCAAGAGGCTACAGGGGATCAAGAAGCTACAGGGAACCAAGAGGCTACAGGGGATCAAGAGGCCTCAGGGAACCAAGAGGCTACAGGGGACCAAGAGACTACAGGGGATCAAAAGGCTACAGGGGATCAAGAGGCTACTTGGGATCAAGAGGCTACAGGGGATCAAGAGGCTACAGGAAACCAAGAGGCTACAGGGGATCAAGAGGCTATAGGGAACCAAGAGGCTACAGGGGACCAAGAGGCTACAGGGGATCAAGAGGCTACAGGGAACAAAGAGGCTACAAGGAATCAAGAGGTTCCAGGGAACCAAGAGGTTCCAGGGAACCAAGGGACTCCAGGTAACTAAGAGACCAGGGAACCAAGAGGCTGTTCAGACGACCCTTTGACTCAACCGTGCCCTTCCCCTCCCCACCTTACCTGACACTGACGCAGCAGGTCCTGGGATCCCTGCATCCGCTGAACCCCAACAGAAACGCTGGATTGGGCAAGCTGTTGGTTCTGGGCCTGGCGATGGCGGGGCTCACCGCCAGGGGCGAAGGCACCGCCGTTACGGCCACAGACATGGATCTCATCTGCCTGGTGGGCGAGTCCGTGTCCCCGGGCGCGGGGACCGAGATACTGGGGGTCGGGAGGCAAAGGTTCTGCTTCATGACTTTGATATTGTGTACCCCTCGTAGGGAAAAAAACACAGAGTACTTAACAATTGTTCAACAGTGTGATTGTGTAGAGAAATAAGCAGCAAAAGTACTTCAATTTCTCTGTGGTGAAATCTGAAAGCTTTAAAAAATAAATGTGAATGTATTCCTTAGATGATCCTCAAATTTGTGATGATAAAATAAAATAAACCACAGTCGAATACTTTCAGATAGCCATCAAGAATGACGTTTTAATGATTAGAATTTGTGCTGTCTGGAGAAATCAATCGCTACACAAAATTCAATGACGCAATTTGTCTGATGATTATGGCGCTGGAATCTGAGCAGCAAGTAAGCCACGCCTCTTTCTTGTGGGAATTTTTTTTTAATTTTTTTCCTCTTTTAATGTTCGGGCATTATCAGAGAATTGAATAGATATTTATCAAGCATGATGGATGCATGTCCGTTAAGTAATGCTCACAGACGTAATCACGGGGCTGCATGTCATTTTGCTCACGTCCAACTCCTGAAATGTTGATTTCTTTTCTTGAATGATCACAGCAGGTTAATCATCTGGGGAACCCTTCGATGGGGGACAAGAAGAAATAATTTATTTTGGTATATGCAGTTATTAGGAGTGCCATGCCATCAGATTGTGTTTGTTAGTCGCTTTTTTTTTGGAATTTTTTTTTTGGAATTTTTTTTTG
>JAGDYQ010000251.1:931130-949314 GCA_021962125.1 Bulinus truncatus
CAGCGCCTCGCACACTTTGAGAATCACTGTATTAGGGAGTGAGCTGGGGAAAGGCCCCCCAACCCCACCCCCTAGGTCACTAAGATCCAAGTTGACGTTCAGATTTCCCGTTTTAATCCGCTACGTACCACAAAAATGAAATCAGTCGTCACATTCAGGAGGACAGATCTGTTATACATTGGATAGTTTCAGCCCAAAATCATTTGATCTTTTTTTTAGTTTCTTCACCTGGTCCAATGTTAATGATGAACTTTTTTAAAGGTCACGTCTGAACTGTGAGTTAAAGTTATGACCAAGTTAAAAATAAAAAAATAAAAAAAAATGTGTCATGATGTTGTTCTCTGTGAAAAGTTGATTCCAGTCGAGACTTGTTTATGGCAGTAAAATTGAAATTTATCTCCCCCTCATCTCATGTCACAATACACAGTGCGTGAGTAGTAGACTCATTGGTCACTGGTGAACTTTTAAAGTTAGAGGTTTTAAAACTTAAACTAATGGAGGGGGGGGGGTTGAATCAACAAATTTTCACGCTTTGTTTACTAAACAATAACAAACTTATTCATCTCTAATTGTTTTTGCAGAGCTGTGCAATTCACTTGTTATCAGATTTATTCTGATCTTAAGATGATGAATTTATATATAAATACACTATACTCTGCTTTATACAATTATATACCGCTATATACTGCCTATAAACCGCTCTCTCTCTCTCTCTCTCTCTCTCTCTTTCTCTCTCTCTCTCTCTCTCTCTCTCTTTCTCTCTTTCTCTCTACATGATTATATGATGCTAAACACTTTAAACAATGCTATAAGCCTATATATATATAATGCTTTGTACACAACTATAATAACTATACACATATATACATTGAGATAGACGTCTAATTACTGCTATACACTGCTATACCATGCCTTATACTGCTATAAGGTTGTATAAAGGGCTCTGGGCAGAGGTAGTACCTTTGATGCTCTGACAGCTGCACCATCGGGTGGTCAAGCTCACTGGTCCTCGCTCATCTCTTGAATCTCTCACGTGTGGCTCCCCGCGCCACACCCTGGGCAACGGTCTCAGCTGACCGACTAAACCGCGTGAGGGGGTGGTGCTGACACGGCACCACTGGGCGTATGAACTTCCAAATTGAAGTCACCGGCCAGGGCGGAAGAGATCAAATGTGAACCCAACGGCTACGTGTCCGTGATCAAGGCGGGCCACCGATAAGGAGGAAACCGGCTGTGGTCAAGCTTGGAGAGGGTTGGGCGCCGCCAAGCATTTCCTGCCCCAGATACCTACTAGTTTTCAGTCAACAACGGTGCCCCAACGACCCATCCACGGGTTAAAGGATAAAAGAAGAAGATAGTGCTACATGCTGCTCTATACTGTACACTGTTAAACACAGCCATTTACATCTTTGACCGACATCTGTTGGTTCTCCCCCCCTCCCCCCCCCCCAAGTATCGAACTCGGGACTCTCAGTTTGGCAGTCGCGCGCTCTACACAACCCGGCCATCCAGATCTATTACGAAACTTTTCTGTTGCTAAAACTCTTCTAGTTATGCTGGGAGGAAGGGAGGGAGGGAGGGAGGGAGGAAGGGATAGAGAGAAAAGGGGCTACGAGTGATAGTTTTACCTGTATCATGTTGGCATGATCTAATAATATACATTTAATTTAAACGTCATATTATTAATTTAAAAAAAAAAAATAAACAACTAGCTAGCGCTTCACTGTAAAACGAGCGACCGTAGTTTAGCCCCCCCCCCCACCCATGTGGCTACTCTAGGTGTCACCAGCCCCGTGAAGGGTATCGTATGTAGGGTGACACTTTACTACACACCGCAACAGACGTAGTCAAACACTCACTTCCCATCGGCACAGTTAATGGTCAAACATTGAAACAGTTCAATACGTGGTGGGCGATATCGTTAACATGGTGACACTGAATACCGCCAGCACGTAAAATGATTCGCTCCGCCGATTTTCGCTCAGTCAGGCAATAAATACGACTTAATGCATTCTGTGTTAATGATATATTTTTTTTTTATTTGAATGGAATACATTAACTCTTTTTTTTTAACGCCAGCAGCGATTTTCGTCTTTTAAATTTATTTTCGTACATTAATTTGACAAGTTTCAGTTTTTGATAAAGATAATGAATTGTTTAATAATTATGTTTTTTTCGTTTGTTTCTTTCATTATTTAGCGAATTAATTAATGAGTGTATTGACCCTCGATGCACTTTTTTTTGGTCATTTTTATTTTGACCTAGATAGCAGAGCGATCAAAAGTAATGGCGGAAAAAAATAATCATTGACAATCAATGTAGAAAATAATTATTTAAAATGAAGCTGAATTTTTTTTTAATAATAGGAAAAAAAAAACCCAATAAAGTGTGTTTCGGTAATTAAAAATAATTATAGTAAAATTAACTCGAGATACAGCAAGCAGGTGGAGACAATTAAAGTAAAATTAACACGAGATAGATCAAGCAGGTGGAGATAATGCCACTTGAAAAAATAGGGGACGTAATGTTCATCAATCAAACAGTCGCCAGTCCCGCGGATCTCAGCCGGTGGTACACACACCTTCCCCAAGGGGTGCGGTAAAGGTTTACGCAACGACACATAAATTTTCACTTAAAACAAGCAAAGAGTTTTGAAGAATGTCGCCAGCCTTGCTGCGTGACTCAATCACCGGAAACCGCATTGCCCCAAAGAATCGCATTAAAAAGATAAGGAAGGTTCCATTAATTAAGCAAAATATGTACATTTTTAATTCCGCTGACATACTTTTAAAACCCTTGTGGGGTACTAGTCGCGGAAAAGTTTGAGAACAGCTGCGTTGGGTTAGGAAACCTGTGGCAAAAAGCTAAAGACATTACAAGTGGTGGAAGAGGATTTGCTTAACATTAGATTCGCATATCGAGGCCCCCCCTCCAGCGCAGCCGCCCCCCCGGGCCACAACCCCTCTACCTCCACCCCCATCCTCCATCCACCAGAGTTCCTGTAATGACTTTGATGCACCAAACAGCAATGGTATCAATCCGGGCATTCGTCTGAATGTCAGGGATAGCAAAGAATATAAAAATAATCAATAATTTATGATTTAGATAAGCCATCAGCAGAGACTTTTATACGTTTTTGGCAGGGCCGTTTTAATGTCATCGTAGGCCCTAGGCACTTTCAAAGTCGTAGGCCCTCCCCGATTTCATTTTTAATATTTTTCAAGAATGCACCGGCACTTATCTGCCATTCTGGCTTTCGTAGGCCATTGAAAAGTGCGCAGGCCATAGGTGCCTACATGATAAAGCGGCCCTGGTTTTTTGGAGGACCTAAGTTAGACATTTCGTCAGGTTGTCTATTTTTGGATGCTCATCATGCTGTTCATATTCATTTCAATTTATGATTGAATCGTTTTATTGGCTTAAATTTGTTTGTATTTGATGTTTTTAGACGTTCATGATTTGATATTATCAGAAATAGACTGGACTAGTTCTAAAAAGACCCCCCCCCCACCCGGGCGCAGAGAAAATTAAAATAATGGGCCCCTTTAAATAAAAAAGAAGAGAGGCGGTTTAGTTACTTTGATTATTGCTCGATAAAGTTTTCTAGGAATTCAATCTTGTTCTATTGTATTTTTGTAATTTTTATTTTTTTTTTTTTCAATTCAAGTATTATCGAACTGGAAGCCAATAAGTTTTATCTAATTAATACACTGGAATAATTAGGGTTAGTCAATCAACTTTGTGACGTAAACAGGCAGCTGACGAGGAGGTCATGACTGCGAGTGGGATATCGAACGTCATCTAAAAATCCTCAAAAGAGGCCGACATTTTATTAAGTTGTAAAGGCTCCACTGGAATCTATAGAGATATTTCTGACGTCACAAATAAGGTCAACGAGGGTAAATCGATAGGGGACGGATGGTTGTGATGGGACGCATGGTCGTGGGGTAAAGCGCTCGACTGTCAACCAGGGTTCGATCACCGGCGAGAACCAAATAAAAAGTTCAGGTCTTGGTGAAAGTTCCTTTCCTGGTCTCCCTTGGTGTCTCCGTAGCCATTGAACTATCTGCGGGGATAAAAGAAGGGCACAGCAAAAACAGTTCCGTGGTTTAAAGAATCTAAGAGATAAGCATCTCATCATTAGGGGAACATCACATATAGAGTAGATTAATTCGGTCTCATTCCTGAAACCTACAAGGATATGATGAAGAGATTCGAACTCAAGACCTTAACAATATGGGTCGTAGCACTAGATGTAACATAGCCACCAAAGCAATGCGTCGTCGAAGAGACTCTAAATTGCAAATTATAGCTCACACACACTAGCTCACCAATGACTAGCTCATAAAACAATACCACCAATGACTAGCTCACATAAGACTAGCTCTCTAAAGACTAGCTTACAAACATTAGCTCAGTCTTGGGCAAACTGCGCCCGCGTACAATCAATCAATGGCCTTTTTTCGGCTCCATCCATCTGCTTTGGTGCCCACCCCTTCTGCCGAATTAAAGAACTCAATGCGGCCCACGGTTCTCAGAAAGAAACCGCCCACCCCATCTCCTGCTTGTTTTTTTTTAGCCTTGCACTTTGTGACCTGGTAAAAGAAATGCGACTCAACTGATCTAAATACAAGTTGATAACAGAGCGAGTTCCATCACTTGTGTAATCCGACACGTTGATCAATGGGTTGTTTCCCCCTTCCCCCCCCCCCCCCGCCCCTCGGCTCAAGTAATGTTTGACTTTGGACTTGGTGGAAATACTGACCACACACACTGAACACCTGATTGTTTGCATCAGGGATTATCTGATTCTTTATTTTATTTTATTTTTTTTTGGTTTTATTTGTTTTGTCACAGCAGACAAACCTTTATTTAGGGCCGTAATCAGCCCACCACTAACGACGCTGTATCTAAACCTTTTTAAAGCCCCCCCCCCCCAGAGTTAAGGTCAAAGTGCATTTCTTTAATAATGAATCCAATATGGAAATGTTTAGCACTGCTTTGATATATTTGTTTGTTTGTTTACTCTGTCAGCCACGCCCCTGTACCATGTAATGGCGTCAGGAACTTCTGTTGTTGTTCTACAGTGCCACCGCAAGGTTGGGCGCAGCCCTCACGCACGTCAGTGAGACATTGTGGTTAGAAGCAAACGTTTTGTACAAGTAATTTAATATATCATTACTTATACTAGCCTTTGGGGCGAACTGCGCCCGGGGGCTGAATCCGGCCCCTTCGATCTGTTTTAACCCGGGCCCGCTGCTTGCCGCTCACTTTAAGAGAAAGAACCACAGCACTAGTCTTCTGTTGTACGACGTTGATATTTAACTGTTATTACTTTTTTTTTTGCCAACCCAGCATCTTCCTGCTTTTAGTCTGGCAAGCCGGTCAAATTTACGAACCCAAATGTGCCCCCCCCCCCGTCACGAGGTCATTAAATGGTAGAACAAAGAAAAAACTGGCTCATTGGTAGGAGGCCAAAAACTTATCGAAGTAAGAACACTGCCGCATATGGCCCTAAATACTGCCGCATATTGCTCTATACACTGCCGCATATGGCCCTAAACACTGCCGCATATTGCTCTACACACTGCCGCATATGGCCCTAAACACTGCCGCATATCGCTCTACACACTGCCGCATATGGCCCTAAACACTGCCGCATATTGCTCTAGATACTGCCGCATATGGCTCTACACACTGCCGCATATGGCCCTAAACACTGCCGCATATGGCTCTATACACTGAAGCAAATGGCTTCCCCAAATACCTTACCGCTATCCTTATTTGCCTCACGATACTAGTTCTCTGGTGGTACCACTTCCATTCTTTAAAGATGCTCCGCCCCCCCCCCCCAAGCCTGGCCGAAACTGTATCGCAAAAAAAAGCTGAATTTAAGTAACTTAAGGGGGATATCCCATAATTTACAATTTGTGAAGGACTGCTCAATGTGCTTATTCTAGAAATAAGCATTTGCCAACTGAAATATTTGTCTCCATCAGCATTTCTGACCACCTTATGTTTTTTTCAATGACCAAGCTATGTCTTATATGACCAGCTTATGTCTTTCACTGACCGACTGACGTATTTCACTGACCAACTAAAGTTTTTCACTGACCAACTGACGTATTTCACTGACCAACCCATGCCCTTTTTGTCAAACTGCGACAAATATCAAAGAAATAACATCTATCACTTGACATTATTTGGCTGCGCTGTGTCATTTTAGCCCGACACCAACCGAACTATCCCCCCGGAAGCCAAGTTCCGACTATCTGTGCCATACACAAGAATGGCCAAGCTCCAAAATGATTGACCTCCCTCACGTTTGAGGTTAAAGTCTATCGATTACTCAGCTGCGTCCAGTCTCTGGGTCTAAGGCTCATGTCTGTCGTGGGTTTAATTCCAATTCTTTACTTCCACGCTAAGTCAATAGGAATCTTAGATGTGTCCATAGGAACATTTTTTCAATGGAAATCAGTTAAAGATAAAGTGTATTCGAATACAAATTTTGATATTAACTTAATGAACGAAATAATGCTGCGTTGATAAAATAGTAAAAAAAAAAAACAGAGCGATATTTGTGTAGTCTAAAGGAATCTATCTGTCTATCTATTTATCTATCTAAGGTCTACAATTTAATTCATCTGTCTAAGGTCTACAAGTCTACTTATCTATCTAGACACACGGAATCATAATAAACAAACAAAAATGTCAGAATGACAGACAGCAGATCAATGGCTCACTGATAAGATTCTATTTCAAACTGTCAATGAAATATGTAATTTTTGTCATGGGGGGGGGGGGGGGAAATAAATCCAGCACGTCTCCAAATCTTCTTTACGGGCTGATCTCCCCTCCTCTCCCCTTTTAGTATTTCCGACCTACCCTGTCATTAAATAAAAGAAGGTCAAGGACAATTGAATCTGTCTATAATTAAGTCTGTGCCTGGAGGGGAGAAAAGGGATGAAAATATTGTACACGCCCTCCTCCTCCCCTCCCCCCCCCCCCACTCCAACTCCTCCACAATCTCCTCCCGTTAAACGAATGAAGGTTAAATGAAGGTTAATACTTTTTATTGTTGTTTTGTAATTGCATCGGTTGTTACTGGTTGTAACATTTTTTTTTCTATTTGGGGCAAGGTCATGGCAAGCGGAAGGTGGGGGAGTGGGGAGGGGGGAGGGGAGGTGAAAGAACAGATGTTGTTGTTGTTGTTGACAAAGTCTAAAGACGCTCAATAAAGCGTTTCTAAAATTAGACGATCTGACCCTGGTGTGTCACCCTAAGAACCAGCAAATGAGCATCATTAAATGGCGGTTGATGGATGGAAGAGGGGGTGGGGTAGGGTAGGGTAGGGTCATCGGTGACATACGAGTGTATGCATGTATGATGTGTGTTTGCTAATGCGTGCTGTTTGTGCGTGTTTGTTTGTACATGTTTGTTTGTGCGTGTTTATCTGTGCGTGTTTGTTTGTGCGTGTTTGTTTTGTTTGTTTGTGCGTGTTTGTTTGTGCGTGTTTATCTGTGCGTGTTTGTTTGTGCGTGTTTGTTTGTGCGTGTTTATCTGTGCGTGTTTGTTTGTGCGTGTTTGTTTGTACATGTTTGTTTGTGCGTGTTTATCTGTGCGTGTTTGTTTGTGCGTGTTTGTTTGTACATGTTTGTTTGTGCGTGTTTATCTGTGCGTGTTTATCTGTGCGTGTTTGTTTGTGCGTGTTTGTTTGCGTCCGAATGATGCGCGCTAATCACGTCGGTGTGCATGTATCGTGTGTGTGTGTGTGTGCCTGTGTGTGTGTGTGTGCTGTAGTTCAGAGGTTCTCATATAGTTAGTTTGGGCCGCGGGCTGCTTTGAAGTTGGTCACCAAACGTTTCATTTTTTTTTTTTAAATTTAAAAATTCTCAAACAAGAATTCATATCATTAACTTTTCTTATGTTGTCCGCTCTCTTTTTCAGGTGGGTGGAATAAACTGACCAGCTTACTTAGTGGGTCGCGAACCTTTGAACGTTTGAGAATCCATGTTGAAGACGTTAGAATGCAGGCTTTTTGGTGGGTAATATGTTTAAAGGTATTCATCTATGCCAGCTCGATGTGTAAGCAGTGAAATGTATGTTTGCTGGTTATGTTTTATGTATGTGTTCCATACGGTATTGGCAGATGTGTCCATACAGCTTTATGTTGCATACATTGATTTGCACATGCAATATCATACGGTATTGGCAGATGTGTCCATACAGCTTTATGCATACATTGATTTGCACATGCCTGCTTATATTTGATTCATTAACGCATACGTCCTTGTATTGTTAGCAATTATGTATATATATAATATTTAAAAGCGATTTGGGCTCTGCGTTAAATCGAAAGTGAAGAATTAATACAACAGTATTCCCAGTTTAAAATACAATCATAAAAAAAAAATTGAATCTGCCCGAAACCAAAAAAATAACCCAGCCTGCCGATCAAGACCAAGGGGATATAACTCTATGCAAACGTTTGCAGGGTACAGCTAGTATATAATATTGGTGTGTAACAATGTGTTTCCAATGTTTTCCGTTTCACCGGTTATTGTACACGAATAGTATTCGCTTGCATTTTCTTTTATTATTTTTTTTTATTTATTGTTTACATGCATTTATGTATTCATGAACTGCACAGCTGTAAATTAGAGACAGAAAAAATAATCGAACAGGGGCCGCCCACTGCCTTCCAGATCGAATTCCTATGAAAGATGAGGCTATAGGAACATCCGCAGGTCGTCTTCGTAGCGTTCAATAAACACATGTGTATGATACGTGTGTATGTTTTGTGTTTTTGTCACATGGTTATGTTATGTGTGTATTTTATGTGTATAAGTTATGTGGGTATGTTATGCGGGTATGTTATGTGTGAATGTCACATGTGTATGTTATGTGTGTATACTATATGTGTATGATATGATGGTTTGTTATTTTAATGTACGGCCATTGCACTATGAGTTATGGTGGGGATGAAAGAAGGGCACTACATACACCCGTCCCATTAGAGTTCTATAGTATCAATCAAAGAGATGTAAACATCACATCCTTTCAGGGGCTTGTGAACATAAACAACAACAAAGTTACACAAAACCTCCAGACCGTATAAGTGCATCTGACAAGTTCCTTTTCATTTTCTTACAATCAACAGATTCAAAAAAAAAAAAACTCAGACCGAGGAGATAACGTTACAATGTATTCCTCTGTAACAAGCAAACTGTAAATAAATAAAAAAATCAATGCATATATATATATATGATGAGGTTCCAGAAATACCTCGCTTTGATTTCTTTTCTCTCTGATAAAAGTATACGCCAGTGGTTCTTAGACTGTGGTCCATCGAGCCCTAAAGACATCCCCCCATCTTCCTTTATTGAGCTTCAGAGCCCTTCCATGTGATAAAAAAAAAGAAATAGAAACTATGAGTATGTAAAATTGAACAATGTACTTGGGTGGTATGTCTTTTAAAAAAGTGTTATTGTAAATATTGAATCCTTAAAATGGGCACATTAGTAACTAGCTGTATCCTGCTAAATCTATGCATAGAGTTATATTCCCTTAGCTTTCATCTATAGGTTAGGTTATTTTTGGTTTTCGGGCAGATCCGATTTTTTCATGATTTTTATTACAATTTAAAGATGCCATATGTTGTAGGAATACGGAGAAAAGCAAGCGTTAAGACATCCCAGTGTGCAGGACAACAACCCAATCCCCCAGTTGGAATTAAGCGATTAGACTAGATACTGTTCTGGCTCATTGGTCAAAAACACTGGTCAGTGTGCTGTGGTTCAGCTGAAGAGAGTGGTAATACAATTCAGCATAATAATGCGGCCCACTAGGGGGGCCCAACGGGACGTTGCCCTAGAGACGGAGTATCTCATTATATCCGCAAGCATGCACATCGCTGCCCGACCCGTACATAAAGGCCCCCCCCCCTCGTCACATGGACTACCAACACATCACATCGACCTACCCGGTTACCCGACTTTTGCATGTTGCCCCACAGGTCGACCTAACAGCTTGGTGAATTGAGTGTCGGAGTTGGAGCGCATAAAAGGTGTGGGGAGGGGGGCGAGAAGAGGTTTGAGAGGGTGGAGGAACAAGCTGGTGGATTTTAGTGGAAGTTCAAATGAGCAATGACATATAGGATGTCCGTGACATACAGTCTAGCCGTGACATACAGTGGAGCCGTGACATACAGTGAAGCCGTGACATGCAGTGGAGCCGTGACATACAGTGGAGCCGTGACATGCAGTGGAGCCGTGACATACAGTGGAGCCGTGACATACAGTGGAACTGTGACATACAGTCAAGCCGTGAAATACGGTCTAGCCGTGACATATAGTGGAGCCGTGACAACCAGTCAAGCCGTGACATACAGTCAAGCCGTGACATACGGTCTAGCCGTGACATACAGTCAAGTCGTGACATTTAGACTAGCAGTGACATACAGTCAAACCATGACCTTTAGTCCCGCCGTGACATTTGTCCTTGTTTACTGCTATTACTGCTACTACTACCGCTAATATGGTCTCGGCATAAATAGTTTCACGCTAATTCAAATCCAAGCATTGTAGGCAAGTAACGGCCGTTACCCTTTATAACAAAAAAAAAATAACAAAAACAAACTATCAAAATCATTTCATTATTATATCGTTAACCTTTCTATAGCAATCCCATGTTACAATAATATTTAGACGATATTAGAACAGTGTAGTGTTTCTCTGAAAGAAATCATTTGAAATCGCAGCGAATTTTCGTTCGTTCTCATTATCTTTTTTTTTAATTCTAAATCTCCCTAACGATTACATTTTTAGCTACAGACATTTAATTCGCTGTCTGAAATGACACACTTTTGTTGTTTCAAATACTCACAAATAGAAATTTAATTAATTTATTTGGTTGATTTTTTCAGCAGTAGTTTTGAGTAGGAAGGTGATAATTATAAATATCAAAATGGAACATCTTATTTCGAGACTAGAAGCACACATTGAGTTTAGAAACAAATAACTGTTTTGTCTTTTATTAAATAAATCAACAGAGAGCGGAAATAAGAAATCTTTATTTAAAAAAAAAAAGTATGACACCCTTTTAGAAGATGCGCACCTACCTACTGCACCACCAGCACAGGACTGGGTAGAACAATAACCGCCCAAGATATAAGACTTGTAATGATGGCAGGCCCACCGACAGAAATTTCGGGCCCCTGGGCAGGGCTATCGCGGGCCCCCTGTGCTGAATTTAATATTTTCAAAAGTGGATTGGCCAGCACAGTCCGGTCCCCTAAAATTCACTGGCCCCCTGGACATTTGCCACCCTTCCCCTCCCCCTCGGCGGCACTGAATGAGGGTAAACCTAAAATTTAAATTCAAATTAATTTTTTTTTTCAATGTTCTGATTTTTTTCCGTGGCCATTTCCTAGTCCTGTCTTCGTAAAAAAAAATTATTCATGCAGAAATAAATATGTTTTCTACTGTCTAAAACAAATCATTAAAGCTTCATCAAGGGTAGAGCTTTTCTTACTTGGATTGTGGCTCTTCCTGAAAGGTCATTTTAAGGCCACATGCTAAAATAAACAAACAAACTCAGAAAGGCCTCAAACTTCAGTCTTGAATATTGAATAGATACGAAATTTCGATTGGCGGGGGGGGGGGGGGCGGGGCTGATGTAAGGAGGGGGGGGGCCTGTCTGATTTGCATATCCATAACAAAGACTCTAATTCAATAAATGGAACCAAAACAATGACTAAATCTTAAAACCATCGCCAAGCTATTTAAAAATATCAACTTGGTTTGATGTTTATGTAATTCTCTTTTTATCAGCAAAATCATTCTCGCTGAAGATTTTATGTACCATCGGCTCCACCAGTAAATTTACAGCTGGCATCAACAAAACAATCGCTATTTCTGGTTTATTAGCTTGTTATTCTACAGGTCATGAACAAAAAACAAAAAAAAAACAACGTTTCCTCCCAAATATCACAGATATCGTAACAAATTTCTTGTATCGTTGCATCAACTATCCTTTTGTTTTTTTTTAAATTATTTTGTTATTTACCTCCCCGATTTCTATCTTTCATATAGTTTTCTTTTTTAAGAAACGTAGAGCATTGTGGGTAAAGGAAATGAATAAAAACGTGTAAATAAAAGGGTTGCTAAGGTCGGCGATTCCTGCACACTAATATAATCTTCGAGATCGCATGAATTGAACGTCGTACCATTGTGTAAACAGAGCTATATTAGTGCCCTGAATTTGTAATCAGGCACATTAATGTCAGCATTAAATACCTGGGTTTTCCTAGGTTTTTTTTTTCTTTAAGGTTGTTGTTTGTTTGCCTTTCCTTTACGATCTGGTTGGAGGAACTA
This sequence comes from Bulinus truncatus, assembly GCA_021962125.1. Classification (NCBI taxonomy): domain Eukaryota; kingdom Metazoa; phylum Mollusca; class Gastropoda; family Planorbidae; genus Bulinus; species Bulinus truncatus. The sequence continues at coordinate 943,505 of JAGDYQ010000251.1, forward strand.
TTTTTAGAAACATCGATTTGGCTTTAACTATGTAGATCGCAATAAATTGAGCTGTAGTGGATGATTTTATTTGCGTGCACGTGTCTGTGTTTGTGTGTGTGTATGTGTGTGAGTGTGTGTGCGCGTCTGTGTGTGTAAGTGTACGTATTCAATCTGATCTATATATGGAGGTCTAAAGTTCTCTGGAAGTGTAACAGGTCTGGGTTAAATGTACTTAAAAATACGAACAGCTTAGCAATGAATTTTTCTTCGGGTGCAGATCATTGGATGGAAATCCAGATAGGAAAACAATGATTAAACAAAACCGTTAAATAAAAAAAAAATTGAGTGTGATATATGCACGTGTCGAAGATATCCACTCATCTGAAGGGTAATTAATATCAGCTTTGCGTCATTATTCAAATGTTCAATTATAATATCAAATAATTCATAAACACATTACACATGTGCATTTTCCAATCCAATGTAGTTTGATAATAAAAATTTGATCATATGGAGGCCTCAGGTGTTTGAGAGGGCCCTAGAGTGTTCATAGATATGGGGGGGCCTTAGGTAGTGAATTTTGATATATGGGGGGCCCTTAGGTAGTGAGTTTTGATATATGGTGGAACATTAGGTATAGAGTTTAGATATATGTGGGGGGCTCTAGACCCAAAGTGCTCAGAGATATGGGGGCCCGAATCAGAGAGTTCGGAGATATGGGGGAGGGCCCTGGGCAGAGAGGTCAGAGATAAGTGGTGAGCTCGTAGCTAAATTACCTGACTTGGCTCTCTTAGCACGAGATTTATTAACAAATTAATCCATTAATCATTGGAGGGGCTGATTCAGTTTTTGTTTATTTTTTAGTGAAAAATACTTTAAAATTTGTTAAATAATATTAAAAAAAAAAAAAAAAAAGCAAAATGGCTTACAAAACGTGCTCAATGCAAGCTGAAATATGATGAGAAATTTAAAAATGTAGCAAATATTAAACTTATTGTCAATGGTGCTCACACAGTCACTTGGCAGCACTCACCCAGACCAGTTTAAATGACCACAAGATAGATGTGATACAAAAAAAACGAACCCAAGGCCTGTATTGTCAACAGCTTGAGGATCTCTGTAAAAATGGCTGATTTTTACCAATGTTTATCTTTATTGAAATCAACCTGCTTGTAAAATAAGTGGCTTTCCAATCAATCTATAATACAGGGGAGCGATTCTGGTAATTAGGTATATGTTTGGCTTGATCATTGAACATGGAATAATAAATGATTAGATTTTCAGTACAAAAGGCACATTTCCCGTTGCAAGTTATAAATAGCCACTTTCTTGTAAGTGGTACTGGATGCGTAATTCAATGCATTGTCTGAGTCTGTTTTCTGTGGCAGAAAGTGGTTTTTGTGATAAAGGTGGACCTGGGGGGGGGAGGAAGTTTAAACATTTAGTCGCCTGATCGCCCAGATTACAACGTCCCGTGAGTAAACCAGAACAAAATGACACGACTCACGTTCAGTAGTAGATCTGATAAGTAACAAGCAACCACCAGGTGTAAGAGGTCACTGGACGTGTTACCTGGAGTTTTTTTACCTTGAGACGTTTCCATACGGTGAAGTCAGATTAGACTAAAATACAGATGACTACCGATTCATATGGTGCACAAATGCGCTATTGCATTATCGGCTACTGAGGCGATAAAATAAGGGTTCCAAAAACAACAACCCCCACCCCCCCTCTCCCAGTTAGTGGCTATGAGATAAACATTTCATATATAGATTGGCAAATAGAACTACTTCATCACAGTCGGTTTTTGTCCGATAAAACACTGAAGAAAAGTGATTATATGCAGACGATTAAACACCGGCATACACTGTTACGTTCTCTAATTAGAAAAAAAAAGTCAAATAGAGATTGACAGGAATTAGAATATGACTTTACTAAAAAAAACCTTTTTTAATACATTGTAACAATTCCGTCATTGCCCTCTGTGGTGTATGCTTTGAACAGGGAATTACCGTAGACCTGCGCACCATATAATTTACGTCTTGAAAGGAGTGACGTAGTGTGTTGAACAGGGGATTCCCGAAGACCAGCGCACCGTGTAATTTACGTCTTGAAAGGAGTGATGTAGTGACATTTCAGCGGCAGTGTTGTGATGGTGAAGACGAGAGTGAAAGATAGCAGCCTTTGTAGATGTTGATTGTAAGTAAATTATTAAATGATGTATTTTATTGAGACCACGCCTGTGCTTTTGGTGAATTCCTTAGAGCATTTAACAATATGCCAAGCAGAAGACTTCAATATTGGCCCCTTGCTTAATGTCTATTGCCTTTTTTAAATGAACATTCTACATTTTATGTTTTATGACTATGCTAATTCAACATAATGAATTTCTTTTGAAATCTAATAGGCACCTAATCAGTTAGATGTAGACCATTAAATATTTACCACAATATAACAATTTAAACTTGTATATATATATATATACATACATATATACATACATATATATATATATATATATATATATATATATATATATGTTCTCTTTAATCTATCCGGAGACATTAAGGGAATGTGATAAATTTTCATTAAACCTCAACCAACTAACGTGTCCCCCCCCCCTATCATAACCCTTCGGCCATTTATTCAGAGTGATAGGAATAAGAAATGGTAAGTAGGATCATGCAATCTGAACTTATAAATACATTCACTGATTTTCCAACACAATCTCTGTAGTTGAGAATAATATAGCCAGATTTTTATTTTTTAATGTTAAAAAAAAGTTTCTTAGTTTTTAGAAACAAAACTAAAAAAAAAAAGTAATTTGAAATACGAATCACGTGAACAGGAGAAACCATTTGTGTAACAGGATGTGTTCTATTTATAGCCTGAACACACGCAAACTAAAAAAATAAAAGGGGGAGATCATTCGTCGAGCAATCTGCACTGACGTTTTAGAGCAAGACTGACCACACCGATCGATTCTGATCTGGCGGATTTAGGGCGAACGTGTTAAGAAATGACCAGTGTTGACAAACTGTTTGTTTTGGGGGCGGGGGGGGGGTTGGCGGGGATAGGGTGTCAGAAGAGAAAAAAAAGGCGGCGGGGGAGGGGTATACCAGCTGGAGCTGGAGGGGAGAAGGTTTATCCTCTAGTTAGTGTTCCTCTATAATGAAGAATTACTCCCCCTTTTATGTCTATTAAGCTTTATTACAAGCGAGGGGAAAAACACACACACACACACACACACACACATGGTGTGCGAATTGTCACACAAAACATGAAATATAATTTTATGTCACCGATTCTCTTTTACGCATGATGTATACAATGGTAGTACTACTACTTGACTTAGTGACGTATGTATGGTAGTACTACTACTTGACTTAGTGACGTATGTATGGTAGTACTACTACTTGACTTAGTGACGTATGTATGGTAGTACTACTACATAACTTAGTGACGTATGTATGGTAGTACTACTACATGACTTAGTGACGCATGTATGGTAGTACTACTACATGACTTAGTGACGCATGTATGGTAGTACTACTACTACTTGACTTAGTGACGTATGTATGGTAGTACTACTACTTCTTGACTTAGTGACGTATGTATGGTAGTAATACTACTTCTTGACTTAGTGACGTATGTATGGTAGTACTGCTACTACTTGACTTAGTGACGTATGTATGGTAGTACTACTACTACTTGACTTAGTGACGCATGTATGGTAGTACTACTACTTCTTGACTTAGTGACGTATGTATGGTAGGATAAGATTTTTAAATATTGTTTGGATGCCAGATAACGGTTGATAATTGGTGCCCACCAGCTTTCCGGCTCAGTGGCTCCAAAAACTTTTAGGCTTCGTGAGCCACTATAAGAAACTTGTTGGCTTTTTACCGCGACCCAGCAGTAAAGAAAAATTACGACAGAAGAAAGTAAAACAAGCGCGTCAGCCGTCAGTATTTGTATAGAGCTGTAAAGATTTCTCCCTTTTACTTGGGCGAATTAACAAACTTCAATTAGTGTAACATAATGACGTATATAATTATTTATACATTTTAAATTTGCCCCACGATCCACCAGTGGGCTGTGAGTCACGTGGCCGTAGTATATAAATCAATATTTGAACTCACGCTTTCAGTTTGGGATACAGATTACTCCAAGGCAACGGCCATCACTCAGTTTGTGACAGCCCCCCCTCCCCCCCCCCTTTCCCACCGCAACACAAATCCTAGTCTGCAATGGTCATGGAGGAAGTCAGACCTACTGCGTCCAAATAGAAGACAAATAAAAAATAATGCACCAGAATTTATTTCCTTGAGATTCGAACACCTTAGTTTAAAAAAACAAAAAACAAATTCAGTCAATTCATGCTGACTATATCTCCAAGGCTGCAGATGGTCTCAATGAACCCTGTCAGGTATTAGACTCTTCCTCTGAGTACATTTTTAACAAACTCATAACTTTGTATGTCATGTGGCCATAGGCGTACCTAGGGTGGGTGCAGGGGGTGCAAATTCGAAAGGACCCCCCCACATTTTTTTTACATTAAATATCAAGTACAATATCTAATGTCATGGTGTCGAATGTCAAAATGCAGGGGCCCCCCAAAGAGGCCAAGCCACCCGGGGCCCCCCAAATCCCTCGGTTCGGCAATGCACGTGACACAACCTTCAAGTGTACACTCTTGACCAACGAATCACATACAAATAAATAAAACGACATTATCAAGATAATAATAAAAGTACATGACGCGTCATACAAACTAAGGTCCCAGGTGTGTCCTCATGTATTCCTGCAACCATCACGTGGGACACATCACTTATGAAAAACAGAAAGCTGCATATTTCAAAAATGTTTCGTTGGTTCCAAGTTTATTTGAACTATTACCTAGCAAACTAATTTGATATTTGAACTGTAGACTATTCACTTAAGGTCTATGCTACTTTTTTAAACTACAAAGGGTTAAGGTATCGATTCGTTTGTCGCCCAACGGCGGGAAATCCAAAGTGGTCAGCGGTCTTCATTGATGCCCATGAGCACAGTGTTTTAGAACCTCCGGCATTTGGCGCGTTTTAATTTTAGCTCTTTGCACTTTTAAAATTGGCCATGTTTAGCCCATCATCATCATTATATAATCAATTTAATAATGACATTATTTGGAAAACCTGACTATCTGCTCTGATTGTAAGAGACTGTCTCTGCCTGTGAATTAAAAAAGAAATTAGAAAAAAATAGTTTCAATTATTTATAGAAACGGCCAATGAATGAACATTGTTAGATTATAATTTTAGCAACACTGTCAAGTTATATTCTAATTTTAGCAAAACTGTCACGTGATATTCTAATTTTAGAAACACTGTCTCAAATAGTTAACACAGGACGTTCATTTATAATGGTTTTAAGCGTACAAGTTTTCATTTATGTTTTTTTTTTGTTTTTCCATCCTATAGGGACGGTTTTGTGACACTGCTCTCGTCTTCCATTCTTATAAACTACCGTCATTAAGGCGCCACGGGGAACCTTTGTTCAGACCCCTCAAATGTTAACTCGATTTTTAATAAGAAGAAAAATCTTTTAGTTAACGGTAAAATCATATTTGAGTAGATGCGGCTACTTTAGGGAGCCGTTGAGGGACGGCTGTGAGCCATTAGGGCTATGTCGTAGTTAACTTGTAGCCAATCGAGATGAGCCGTTTCTTTAAAATCTCCAACAAGACGATATGAAAAAGTTGCCCTCACTTCTAGTAGTTGCAAAATTTCTTTTGTTATTCTGACAACGATGTAGTAATACGTGCTGCCACCCTGCCCCCCACCCCA